>JASVER010000045.1:2521797-2673221 GCA_030449065.1 Oceanodroma leucorhoa | reverse complement strand
ATGATTCTATGATTCTATGATTCTATTTTAGGAGTGCCCCAGAGCTGTCTCGGCACAGCCAGCCAGGATGGTTTAGAGGGCCTTTGGGGCAGTTTAAGCTTAGCTTTTAAGAGGGTAAGAGCTTCAAAATGTAACCTCTCCTTTATCTGTCAGTATCTAAACCAGTTTCTATGTACTGTAGTGGGTTATACTGGTTGCCACAGAAGAACATAAAGTTTTCTCTTGCTTACTGATGTGGGGACAGGCAGATGGAGGTGTAGAGATACTATTCAATTTCCTTTAGAGGTTCTGGCAGCACTCCATAGGCACTTTGCTTGGTAGCCTCTTTTTGTTCCATGTGGGCTATACCTGTGCAGGAATGGTTGGCTTTTAAATTAAAAATGCAGGGGGAATGGGAGTATATTYTGCAGACACCTCACTAATATTTGTCTATCCACAAAGTTGCTTACCTGAAATATGAAACAAATTTTTGACTCAAATGTGCGATATAGGTAAAGCAAGCAGAGCTAATCAAGAATGAATACTAATGTCATGGGAAATGATCACGAATGCAATGTAGCAATTTCTTAGTGTATCTGGGGAAACTCATTTGTATGCCATGGCACAGGCAAAGCACCCGTTTGCCACTGTGTCAAACCTAGTTAGCCCTAGAGAGTGTTCACAGATTAAATAATGCAGTATAACAAATCCACTAGAGAGCAAAACAGTCTCTATGCATGTAGCATGCCCATTTCTGAAAGTCTAACTTCAGGAAAGGCAGAGAAACGTCACGTCAAAGGGTGTTTATTGCAGACAACTAAACGCCCAAGATCAGGAAGTTGTAAGAATGAAAATATCTCCAAAGACTTAAGTGCAGCAACTCTTAGAGTTAACCAATGTCTTCACTAGATACAGTTCACTTTGATAATGTCATTATTTCTCATGCATAGCTGATCTTGCATCATTTGGTATTAAGGGACACACATAATATCCCTTTAAATATTTAATAGTATTTTCATATACTGAAAACTGTCARTGGTATTATATATTATACATAGAACAACCTTTCCTTTTTCATCTTCTACCTATAAAGATGTGTTATACACGTTTCCTTCAGTCAAATTTATAACAGAGATGACAGGTTTCTTTCTGAGTAGCTGTAGATATAAAATACCTAGCAGCAAAATGGCTTTTAACTCATTTTTATAGCACTGTAAAGCAGTATCTTCCTAATAGCCTTTTCTCAGACCATAGAAATGCTACCGTTAGAGGTGGGCTGTGGCTATCTGTATCTCTTAGAACGAAGGAAGTCTTCCACAGAGGTTAAGACTCTTCATTAGAGTATACAAGTTTATATATTCAAGCAAAAAATCTAATTCCTATCTGTTTTTTAAGCTTTTAGAGACATTTAAAAAAAATGAGTTATGCAGAAAAGCCTCTTAAAACTAAACTGTTGGAAACAGTATGGGCCAAATTTAAATAGCTATTATATGTAGTCTGTGCTACCCAAGTATGAATCTTCCCCTTTTACCAAAATGTCAAGTACCTCCAAATACATTCCCCAGTTATCTTAGCAGGCATCTTCTCACTCAAACTTTAACTTGATTTGTCAAACAAGAAAACCTTTATTTGGGAATACARCATAAACTTTGAAAAGATAACAGTTGTGCACTGGTATGATTAAAACACTACCTCCTGGTAACTTTGAGAGTAGCCTTGTCCTCCGTCTCTCAGTTTGAAGTACCAAAAGGCAAGGCCAATTAATTTCTYCTGTCACCAAACCTCGCTCATATTTTGGGGCCAAACTCACATTTTGGCAGCAGCATCCAGAATTCCGAAGATGCACCTTCCATCCCTTGCAGATTTGCCATGTGCTTCAGCCAGACATGCCTTCCCGTCATCAGGCTAGTATTTGACATATATGAATAGTCTTAGCCTGCTGCATGCATAGTTTCAGATKGATTGCTTTTTTTAGACACAAGCGCACAGGTGAAGTGGAGCGGAACTGAACTGAGCGTAGCAGACAACTGCACTGTCAGAAGGCAGCTAATCCCAGCACCTTCCCACTATGCTTAGAGCATGGCCACATATAAATTCCATTTTTTTTCCACTAGGACCTGAGAGATGATAGGTGCAGGCCACAGGYAAGAGGTAGCCGTGGCAAGAGTTAGTTACTGCCTCCTAAAGATAGGAGGGAAATGAAGAACTGATGGATTTTGTTTCATTTGGGAAGTGGTGGCTAGTGGTTTCCTAAACTAACAGCCTCATAAACTGCTCTCAGCTGTGGTTTATCTATTGGTCCATGCTGCAGTCTAGCAGGCTGGTTCTTTAAGGGCAGAAATGAGTTTTAAGAGGCTGGCAAAAGGAGCTGTAATTGGGGTTGAGGATCTAAGTGTTGCAGAGAGGAAAATAAGTATTCCTTCTATTGAAAATTTATAATGTTTCAAATAATTTAATTTAGAAAATGAAGAAAAAAATTGCAACAGGAGGTCTAGTTCTCCATGAAGGCACACCTGTATGCCATGTTCCAAGCATAACATTTTTACGGTTTAATATAAGTAGGAATGTGTGCATGCATAGAGAACATAACTATATCACTTATTTTATCCACATAAAGGGAAAAAGGCTTCTCAATTCCCTTTCTCATGCCTCAGAAAATACCTAAAAATCTGCTCACATTCAACGTTCTTATTAAAAAAACACCAGTATGCTGAGAAAATACTATCCCAAAATGCTGATTCTTATAACAGATGCATGCATGAGAACAGAGGGTTGAAAAAAAATTGTTCGGCAACCTAAACAGGAGCACAGTCTAGTCTTATTTGAAATGCTCTTTTTCTATGGAGGAATAAACTGTATTTCTCAGATAATTCCACTTTTAGCTTTGGTGGAAACCATTCAGAAACATGCAAAGGTATTTGAGAGTACACAATACACTGTCTTGCCAGAAGCAAGCAAGGGATCCCACTGGCAGTTTGCTGCCCAGCCCTCCCAGGCCACTCTACACAGTGCCTGCAAACCGGTTTCTTAAAGCTTCTCAAATGAAATGCATACCCCCCCAGGGAGACAAAATCCCATCTGGCAGGAAATGTGAATAAGAAGTTGCTCAGGCTGGTACAGCACTGAGGAACAGTGATTCACCCACCAAATAAGAATGGAAGATTTCAAAGCCCATCAGCCCTTCCAACCTTGTCTAASAATGTGGAGAACTGTTATCTTCCCAAGCAGTTCAGGAAGGAAAGTRGGAAGACCATGCCATCTCCATGACATATCAGAAGTCAGCCATTTCCTAYCAGTAGTGGTAGCATGTTAGAGTGCTTTTGGAGTATCCTGCTAGGGGCTACATATAAATCAGTCGATCTTGTATCTTTGCAGTTTGGTTTGAACTTGCTAGTCTTTCAGTGATCATAAATGTTTCAGGGCACTCTGCAAAACTRTTTCTACAGATCTTTGCTCTGTTTTTTTCCAGATTTTGTACAGATGCCACAAGTTTTATTATTTTATTGCTTCCATTTAGTGAAACCCCTCCCCTTCTGCATGTGTTGCCACAGCATTAATAAACTCTGATCATGTTTTGTACTACCTGTTAACATAACTGTAACTTTCATATACAGCAGTCTGAGATGCATGTTGTTAAGATACACTACAAAAAAGAAATACTGAATCTATTGTGAACTTTCCTCTACAATCACCACAATCATATTTTGAGATTTACAGTTTGTTTTCTTTGCAGGTTGCATTGCATTTTCTGTTGACTACAAAGTTTTTCCATGCTCACACACATAATAACTGGAATTCTTCACCTGCATTAACAGTCTGGTATTAAAACATTTCTAGTACAAAATGAAATGATCCTCTGCCAAATACTGGAGCATGGGGATGGACTGAGATGTACGTGCTCTTCCCCGGTGCAGGAAAATGCTGAAAAAATAACTAGGGAGGTCTTAGGAGCAGAGAATTTCCTCATAGTAGAGACAAAGATGCAGGGCTGATACTGAGGGCATAGAACCTGGGGACTGGGTTCTTCACTTCCCTACTCTACTTTGTTACGTAAGTAAAAGGCACGACTATTTCCACAAAATGATTGGAGGGGAACAGTTTTCTGCTAGGGAAGCAAACTGGCCCCAAACCAATGCCTGTGTCTCCACTGCCAAAATTTACTGTTTTATATTTTTCTACAATAAARCTAGCATTTTTTTAGTAACATTCTATGGTGGAATTAGATATTAATTACAGCTTGCAAGATGCTTATCAGGTAATACCCATGTCCATTTATTAGATCAATAATTTGAGGTAGGAGGAGGTTTTCACTGATGAATAGTGGTAGRGAAAGGAAAAAAAGAGGGAGCTCTGACTCTGAAATGCCTGCTTCACAGAATATAGAGCCTACCTTTGTGCAAATACAGTCATATGTTAGCATGTTGCATCTCCTATCAAAAATAGATGCCCATCATTAATTTGCACATAAAATTCTGGATTTTTAAATAGATGCAGCCTCCATGCTAAGGGCCTCTTGAGTTTCCATGTCCCATTTCCGTCTGTAAGAATCACCTTTTATGAACTGATCCCAAGAAGAAATCAGTACCTACAGCTCAATGGAAATCAGTGAAATGCCAAGGAAGGTCAGTGCTGTGTATGATCAGGCATTTGCATTTGAAGCTCTCTTGAAGCAGGACTGACACTGCTCTGGCTTTGTAGTGATGAGCTCACATTATTGAATTTTTGGTGAGTTTGTTTGAAATGCCAAGCTGAAGTCACATTTCTGTGTTTCCCCTCTGCTTTCTTTTATGCACTTTTCCTGAACTAGTCTGCGAAGCAGCTATGCTTTAATTCAAATAATTCTTCAAGARTAACTCCTACTATGTTAGCTTTGAGATAGTATCAATGGTTAGAATTTTATTGACAAACTTGGTACCAAATAATATTAAATGCTAACCATCGATTGATGTTTATATAATGTTAATCACAAGATCCTTTTCCCCACCCTATACTGCTCTGTTAATTCTTGCTATTGCATCATATCTAAAACATCTGTGTTTTTTATCAGTGCTGTGAAGCATGTAGAACAGAGAAACAGTATTTGATTAGGTTTCTTGGAAATCTGGACTCAGTTCTCAGCTTGTCTAAGACTTCTTGTAAGATCGTGGTCTCTTAGGGGAGTGATAATACTCACTCTGAGCACACTTCCTCTCTTAGTCTATGTCACTGACTTAGATAGGAATAAACACCCCTTGTCCAAATAGCTAAAAATGTGTATGTGCAAAATGAGGCTATACTCATGGTTGAATTCTTGGGGTATGACAAGATTATAAATAAGTTAACATATTCTTAGCCCTGTAAAAGCAAATAATGTCTATTGTTTTTGGTTCTTCTGTTGAATCAATAAAAAATAGACATTCTTTAATTGGCACTTACATTCAGATTAATTTTGTAAGCAGACAGTCTGCTTGCAGATAATCCGTGAAATACTGGCAACACTGATGGTGGGAATATGAATTCAAATCAGTGTATGTGCCACATATTCCTTATGACTACTGTAAATCTCACTGTTCAGAGAAGTCAAGAGGTATTCTTTATTACAGTCTGTGATGTTCACTTTTAGCTTTGTTTTGCTCGCAGTTCTGTATCTGCTGGCTGCTCTGAAACCTGAGATTTCTTTACAATAATTGCTCTTCCTTATTTGAAATTATATGTCATGACCTTTTATATATTTACAAGACTACTGGGAAAATGAATGTTGAATCCTAAATTAATCATCAGCTGTTTCATCAAAACTGGTGCATAATCTCATAAAAAGATAATTGCAAGATAATTTRTGTTACTTGCTTTCAAAGGGCCTGTTTGAACTCCCATCAAAGTTGATGGAATGACTTCAACTGAAATGTGATCGTGCCGAAATGTGATCCAGACCCCTTGGTCCGAATAGTTTGACCTATTAGTCCTCTTCATTTGTCTCTTCCTGGAACAAGAGGACTTTGAGTACTGTGGAGCTTAATGTCTGATACAAAATGTGAAGAGAAAATGGGAGTAAGGCGACCAGCACTGTTTTTTGGTGATCTTGTGCTGCTATGGAATAGACAGACATTGGCTGTTTCTTCCTCTCCTCCTCCTGCTAGCTGTGTTTTGCTCATGAATACCAATATGTAGCCTGTGGTTTTCTTTAAAAAAGGCATTTTTCCTCCTCCATTTAACCTCCTACCTTTCTCTGACAATGTCTTTATGCTTCTAACAATGTCTTCTGGTTGGGAGGTTGGTAAATGTTGTTTCTGATTGCTCAGCAGGCATCCTGTTAGAGCAGATTGCCTCCCAGACAGCCAAGTGCTTTACCTGTTAGTGCTTTTTCTTGCCACAGAGTGACAGTACCATCAACCAAACCATTCATTGAACCCRTATTTCTAGCTTCATAGCTTTTACCTAAATCCTAGACTACTGCAGCAGCTACTGTTAGTTCCTGGTGAATGGTGCTCTATTTTTTTCAAGATAATGCACTAAATCTTGAAAAATCCTTACTAAAATTATTTATGATCAGGCAGCATAAGAGTTTGTATAGGCCATAATAGCTTCTAGCTTATTTGGTTCAGCTTGAGCTTTATAGTCATGGAGGACATTGTCGTCCTTAGTCGGACCTTGGACGTTGTGCTTAGGCTGCTAGTAGATTGTAGGAGACTAACTAGTCCTTTCTTCCATTAGACACGTTATTAGTGAACAGAGCTTTTTTTMGATTAGCAAAGTTAAGAACTGAATTAAATTTAAATCAGCTTCTCTGAAATGTAACTGGGAGTTGTTTTTTTGCCATTAAGAGTTACAATTCATTCTAAGAGATACTGTGGCTCAAGATTTACATTACAACACAATTGCTCCAAGTCTTAGAAATATAGTTTAGAGCAACTGTTTTCAACTACGTAAATGGTGTTCTGTTGCTTTGTGACTAATGTTTTGTCAGTTGCGGAATTTCACCCTTTACAACTGCAAGTTCTGTAAAATAGCCAGAATGGGATTGAGAGTCTGTGATAATTCAGAATAGTGTATAAGAATACTTCTGAAAAGAGAACAGAGAAAAATGTTAGTGGATTACAGCAAGACATAAAATTTTAAACGAGCTGTTTTACTTCAAGATAAGGTATACCATCAAAATCTTTCTGGCTTAATTTGTGAGGCATATCAAAAGACACAACAGCACTTGGGAAATCTGAAAAAAAAAATAAATTGGAAATATGTCAAATTGCCAATGCAACAAACTCAACACAATTCCTCCTTAACTTTTTATCATCTGACAGGAAATAYAGCTAGGGCTATTTTCCTTTTTCCTAGACGCAGAATATTTCTCTGTCATAGCAATACACGTAATAGTTTTGTGGGAATTACGGAGGGGAATCCAGAGAAAGTGTACGCTGACTCTCTCGTTATGCTTCCAAAGGATACCATGAGAGGATTTCTGTAATTTTAAGGCACTGCAGGAAAAGCATAAACCAGGCAGTCTCCTCTTTGCATGAAGCACAGAGGTCCTGTTCATTTGGCAGCTACAGAGTCCAGAGCACCTAATTTTTAGTTTCCAAAAGGGTTGGGGATTTTTTCAAGGCAATTTCTGCTTTGCAACCCATTTAATGTTTTCGTCTTTTAGTTCAACYCACAGCTAAACTTGGATGTAAATAAAAGCAGGTGAGACAGTCTGCTTTCCAGTTGGTTCTAATCTGCTTATACAGCTGGGACAATAGTTAAGAGCTAGAAGAATAAAAAAAGGCAAAGGTGCAGACATTACACTGGTATAAACAAGTGCACAGCTTTGAAGTCAGTAGAGCTTTGACGGYTTACACCAGCTGTGATTTAACAAATCTGGTAGGCCATGAAGTCATTCACAGCTAACTTCAGCATTCTTAAAAGTGTTGCATGTTTTATGGACTGGTTTTAACAATCTGAAAAAATGTATTATGTTATAAACTTAACAGGGAAGCAAGAACAGGTTATATTACATAAAAAAGGGTGAATTAACACTTTCCAGGGAACGCACCTATTGRCTTTTTGACTTGTGATTCTAACTGTGCGAGTATTGCGTTAATTTAGTGTTCTTCCGGTAATAGTTTTTTTAACGTAGAGGTTAGGTAGGTAGGGAGTGTCAGGGCACCACAAGAGCCGGATGGGCCATCTCCCAGGATGCTGAGGGCCGTGGGGGAGTCCCATGGAATGGAGGGGCAACAGGGAAGGACCTCGCCAGCCAGGGCCTATCCCACCATCCCAGCGAAAGAGCAGGGCAGGCCGAGGGGACAGCCCCCAGCACAGGGCATCAGGCACCTTCATGGGGCTGGGGCCAGATGTCAGCCTGTGGGTAGGGGTCAGGATCAGGCCCAGTGAGGGGAAGCGGGGTCAGACACAGCCCCAGGACAGCAGGGCCATGGGGATGGGGCTGGGCTGAGGCCAGGCTAGGATGTCAGTTCATGGATTGGGCCTGGGTCAGTGGGCCCATGGTCGGGCAGGGCTGTGGTGGAGCTGGAGACTGGCATCCTGCAACATCACTGGGGCAGGGACCGACAGCCCCAGGCTGAGATTAAATGGGGTCCTGGGCAGAGGTGCGGGCAGCCTCCTCAGGGCTGCGACAGGGTGAGGGGGAGAAAAGTTTCTGAGTAAAAGGTGAGTATTTCTATCCAGATCAGTTTCAGCTTCTGATTCTGCATATGAAATGCACYTGTGAAAAGCACATGCACAGAGCTCTGCTAGTTGCTACAGTAATGAATTAAGCCTAGCATGACATGAGAAGAGTCATGGTGGAGGTCTCAGGTGCCAGTGGGTGAGGAATTCTGTTCGGCAGCATCTTCTATCCAAATCATCAGGGGTTCGTTCTTCCTCATATAGGGCGCTGTACAGAGAAATGTGAACTGTTTCTTGTGGCACAGAGATCCATAGGTGCCTGCTGTGTATCAGGTCAATCTATCCAGAGCAAAATATGGTCCCAGTGAGTGTGGCAGTGACTGGGTCATTTCATATACACAAAGACACTATTTGTGTCGTAATTTCAAACGYTGTGCATTAATCTTTATTCTCCCGGTATTTTAAAGACATTTATGACGCTGATATGAAGGAAAAAAAAAAAGATTTTGACAGGAAATGGACTTTTGTACAAGAGTTCCCCTCCCCTTCCAATTTCTTTTTGTGCAGCAGCTGCTGTTGCCAGGCTGTCTTCGTTGCTATGGTGGTGTTTTGTGTGCCAGAATTTTATATTCACTCTTGAAGAGTCACCTGATTGAGTGGCTGTGCCACATAAGTTATCAGTCTCAACTCATAAAGATAAAGGATATATCTGACCGCTGTCGTTATATACGTGTGACATCCAGTAAACGGATCAAATTAAATATAAACATATTCCAATGGCCACTGGCTCTGAGTTTATGGAATTATTAATTTAACAGGTGAATTATTTTAGTAAATGAGTGACTAAAAATAATAATTATGACCTCTCTTGGGACTACTGCATTTGGTAGGTTTCATTTCTTAACATGACAGTCACACACAAGGCAGTTTCACTACACCTTGTGGCACTCATCTCTCATTGGTAAGAGTTGAGTTCTACTGTCTGCATTATTTGAAAGGTGCTTTTCTCAGAATGACTGAGCTTTTATGAGAAAGATAGGGTCAAATTTTCTATATTTCTTTTCTGGTGAGTTGTTCCGTAGAACTTAATGATCCTGCTCCCACTGATAATTAAAGTATAATTTGGCCCAATTTAAAATGTAGTTAGGATGATAATACTTCTGGTGAAGCTGGGTTTATCTTTAATCCCAAATCCTGCAATCATTGCCACTTACGTTTAACTCTTAGGATCTTAGGTGCACCATTGCGTTGAAGCATTTTCAAGGGTGAGGCCACTGCTTCTTTTCAAAATGTAGACTTAAACTAATAAACTCAGGATAGCAAGTGACATTGAGATATTTCATATATATTTCTCTGAAATCAAATTTAAAAGAGTAAAATTTATTTTTAATGCATTTCTCATATCACCTCATGATATAGTCTTTCAGTATAGCTTTTGCGGTATCTTCATTTGASCTTTGATCAATGCCGTCTGTTATTTAAATCAGTTATTGCTCCTTTCTCCTATTTGTCCACATACATTTCCACATGTGAATCTAAAACACACTGTGTATTCAGTTTATTCCCCTGGAAATGGAGTATTGGTACCTAAGCATGTTATATAAAAAAATAATGCTTACAGGTAGATTGCATTCAAATAACTTGTATTATTTACACAAGGCAATCATTTTACTGTCCAGACTGAGATTTTTGAACCTACAAAACCAAAAACATCCAGAAATCAGTTCCTGCAGCAATATAAGACCAGCATGTATCACATCTGATACRTACAATTTTGAATAACTACCGGAATAAGCCCACTGCCGAGTTTATTTCTAACAGTGCATCTTTCCTTTAATTTTTTGGAACTAAAAGGGTCTGAGTCAAGGAGAAATAGAAGATATGCATAATACTTCAGATGTTTAGTGAAGCTTATTGCACATTTAGAGAAAAGTGTCTGGTTCTTCTTTTGCTGGACTTGGTCCAATCATCTAATGATAAGATACTCATACTCTTTCCCGGTGTAGCGATCCTGCTGAGCATAGCTGGCTTCCAGGTCACTGATCCCATGCTTTGTGGAAAAGAAAGCTTGAATTTAGATGTGCATTGAACTTAAGTGTTTGCAATATGTACTATGTACCAAGAAATGTATTCTTAGCTGGAGCAGATGCTAATTAAGCAATAGCAACAACACACAAGCTAGCTATCTGGGTTGAAACTAAAATTCTCACTGATTTCACTGAGCCCAGGATTTCAGCAAAGGCTGAATCATAAGCACTTTCCAGAACTGTTGTTTAAAAGGCACAGTCATAGTGCCATTTCCTTTTGTGCTTCTTCCTCCTTTTGATGCATAATCCATTAGATATCTGCCACATAAAAGGCACGTTTCTCTTCAGCCAAATGCCATCAGAGTAAAATACTGGAGTCTGAAAAGCCACAAAATTGCTCCAAATAATACTTCATATCTGAAATACCACATACCAGTATCAGAGTCTATACTGATCTATAGGATCACCTCTTYCATGTGCAGACTAACGGATTGCCAGGAGTCTATGATACCATGGGGAATCATGAGGTATCATCATGAATTGTGATTGTTTTTCACTAACAGAGACTGTAAAGAAGGCTAGGCCAAGTAAATGTATTACAGACWCGTTGAGAAAACCGCCACAGAGGTGCCACAATCCATGGTAGTTTTACATCTTCCAAACAGTTGATTTTGGTAGACTGCTGTGAATACAAGTGCTCAAGGGATCAYGGATAAGTACTGTAGCAACAGTGCTCTTTGCTTTTATTTTCTGGGGGATTTTAATATTATTACTTTTATTTTTGGTCTTTTGTATACTGTCTACTGGGATGAAAAGGCAGTTGGGAAAATGGTACTGAAAATCTCTCTCCCTTACCCCATCATAGAGCAATCATGTACTTACGTCAGTGCAGTCAAACCCAGAACTTGTTATTGTTTCTTTAAGTCACGGCAAATGAACGGAAATTAAAGCACAGCAGTGAGAAAGCAGGCTTTCATCCTGACTGATGTGACACCTGCATTTGCATGGAAGGTTGATAAGAATAAAAAATAGATCAAATGGATTAATTGGCCTTGGAACGTGTACGCTGCCTGCACAGATTATCATAAAGGAGCAGATTCAGCTCCCACTAAAGGCAATGAAAAGTTTCTTATTGAAGGGGAAGAAGTTGGAAGAGGTCCAGAAGAAGGGCTTTACAACTCTGTAACTAACAGTAAGAGCAAATTGGGAGTCCAATATGCCAGTTTTGTAGCTTTTCAATTAAAAAAAGAACATCTCCCCACGCAGATTGTATATATTTTTACCTAGTAATTTTTTGAAATATCATTCCTCTGAAACTAAATCAATTTTTCTTCAAAGACATTCTTTCTACATCGTTTGCTTTGTCTATAGTAGAAGTTTGACCTGCTGCCCCTAAATCATAAGGGTCAATTGGAAACCTCTACAGAGAAATTAGAAATCCGATGTGCTATGTCATCTGATGCTTMTCTCTGCTACGACTGCACAGGGGTCATTTGTGAAGCACATATAACTTAGTTCTTCAAAAACCTTTCCTTAAAAACCCTGGATTTAGGATTTTGCTGGGCGAGAGGACATTTTGCCATCTTTATGCCTTTTCAGTTTACTATACCTAAAACTGACTTACTGYCATGTGCCTTTGTTCTGAGGAAGCCCCTTCATCTTATGAGAGCAAAAAGCTTTGGTAAAGCAATTTCTGTGTATTTAAAGCATCGAGCTTTGATGGGAATTGTATGTGCCAGTCTCTTTAAATTAAAAGTCTTTCTTCTCTTGGCATCCCATTCATCACTTTGCAGGCTAAGCAGTGCCCTTCCACTCTGCTTTTGCCCTAACTATTTCCTAAAACTGTGCTCAGCATCCCCTGTGCTCACCCCTTCTGAAGCCTGACATTGGCGAGAGGTACCACTCGTTGGTCACATCTCTCAGCAGGACAAGCAATATAGACACTCACCTTTGCTCCCTTCGCAGGCGTAAGGGTGTGTTAGCAGAGACCCACGCGTGCCTCTCCCTCAGTGCATTTTCAAGCGTCTCCCTGTTGTCCTTCTCGCTTAGGGGCGAGCCGAGAGGGCTAACCACGCTTCGGGGAATGCAACTGCTGGGCGCTGGTGGCCCGGAACCAGCCCCCCTGCCTAGGTCTCAGCCTGGGGCGCAGGCCCGGGGGAAGCGAAAGTCCCCCCCGCCCCGAGCTCGGCCGGGAGCCTCCCACCCGAGAGGAGCCCGAGGCCCGGCCCCGCGGCGGGTGCCGCGCCAGACGCCGCCGGCAGGTGGCGCCGCAGTGCCGCCGGCGCGGCGCGCTGACCTCGGCGCGGGGGAACCTCGGGGGCCGAGCCTGACGGGGAGGGAGGAGGGGCGGGAGAGAGGGGAGGGGAGCGGAGCGGAGTGGAGCGGGCAGCGCCGCTCGCTCCGTGCCCCTGCGTGCGTGCGTGTGTGTGTGAGAGAGCGGGCGGGCGGGCGTGTGCGTGCGTGGCGAACCGGCTGTATATAGAGGATGTGCCGCTGCATGGCTCGCCCCGGCCGCTGCCGCGCCAGGTCTTTCCTCGGGCGCCAGTGAAGCCTCTCGTCCTCGCCGCCTGGGYAGCCGCTTCCCTGCCCGCTCCAGGCGCGCCGAGCGCGGCTGCCGGCCTCTCTCCTGGGGCCGTTTCCGGCGCTCCGGCGTCCCTCCTGAGGCGGCCGCCTCCCGCGGCTTCTCCGCTCCGGGGGAGAGCGCGTCAATGCGGTGCAAATGGCCGGGGCACAGCCAGGGGTGCACGCTCTCCAGCTCAAGCCCGTCTGCGTCTCCGACACCCTGAAGAAAGGCATCAAATTCGTCAAGTGGGACGATGTGAGTATCTCCCCCCCTCCTCCCCGCTTCCCCTCGCCGTGCCCCACACGGGGCAGGGCGGCAGGGGCACGGCGGGGTTATGCAACGCGCAGGGCGCATCGATCGGGCAAGAGGGCTCCAGCACACATGTTGCGGCCGCCTGGGGCCGCGGCTGGCCGGGCCCTGCCCTKCGCGGCAGGGGGGAGCCGCGGCGGGCCGGCCCGCGGGCGCTTTGCGCGCCTCGCCGGGTGCGGAGGGCAGGTGCGAGGCGGCGGGGCCGGCCCGCGGCGGGAGTTGAGGCGGCGGAGGAGTTGGCGGCCGGTCGGGGACGGTCGCGGTTGTTGGCGATAGGTGTCCTGGCCCGGGCTGGGCGGTCGCCGTGTGGGGTCCGGGACGGGCCGAAAGGCGTTGTTAAACCGCCGGCCGTCTGCCGGGCGAACTTTCTCCAAAGGTTCTCCCGGCTCTCTTCGCTTGGCCGGTGCGAGCCGTGTTGAGCTGGCTCGTTTCGCGAGCGTCTCCCTCCCTGCCTCCCTTTTTTTGTTGTGTATGTTGCCACCTTTGTGGCCGTAACGTAGTTGTTTCAACCTGTTCCCTCTCTCTCGTTCCGTCTCCCGTTTCCTCCTCCCAGCCTCTCTCCTTCCTTCTGGCTCCTGCCCTTCTCGTTGTCTCTCTCTTTCTGGTGGGATTGTCAAGCCCTGGATGCGTTCTTCCAGGGCATGCTGTTTGGGTACTCCTGCTCATCTTCCTTTCTCCGTAGAAGGCACTCTTCTTTCTTGGCTCATTAGGGCATGAGACTTGCCTCAAAATCACATCCACTTTTCCCTTACCACTTGCTGCTTCCCAGCCCTTTACACTTGTATTGCCTCACGTAGGAGAGGAGTGTGGTTTTCACTTCACCTTTGGTAGCACAGCTGTTCAGCAGCTGGGATTTCTTTCTTCACTTGCAGGCTATGCCCAGGACCGTTTCAGAGAAAGGTAGCCCTTCTCTGTTTAGCTTTCCTTTTCTCAGAGCACGAAAGTAAGACTGCTGTGCTGCAGAGAAGGAAAACAGGACGAGTCCTCTGCTAGCCTTGCTCCTACAATACATCATTGTGTGTTTGTGTCTCAGTTGTGCATGGAGGAGCGGGCGCCCCAAAAAGTCTCTCTGCGAATGGTGTCTAGAGACAGAGGGGCATAGTGAGACTTGAGCTGTGGTAAAGGAGTGTTTGGGAAAGAAGGCAGGCATGCTGGGCAGTGTGAATGCCAGGAGAATTGTTGAGGATAAGTTGTTTTGAGAGCCTTAACRCAGCTCTCATATTTTTGCTGCGAATTCGGCTGTGCTAAAGACATCTACAGCAACAATTGGGGAGGGACAATAGAGAAGAGGGAAAAGGAGCAGTTCATGTGTTAAACTGTTCTTGTCTGGTTACGTATTGCTGTTTTGCCATTGCTTTCAGCCTGTCCAGCAGCCAAATGTGTGAGCCTGACCTCTATAAACCTGTGATAAACACWCTCAAGGAGGGAAAGAACACTAAAAAACTGAACAACTTGTAGTGTGAAATTTTATTTTCAATAATAAGCTAATACATTTTTAATAAGCTCAGCAACCTGACCTTGTCTGCAGTAGTAAACATTGGCTTGACATGGGTTATTCATGTTCGGAAGATAAATGGGAACTAAGCTTGAATGACTTGCCTGAGAGAATGTTTTCCTTCGGTTGATTATTTTCCTTAGTATAGGAAAAGGCAGCCTAACCTCAGCCTTGTCGTTGCAGTTATTGTTTTATTTTTGGTAAGCTACCAAGAAATTTCCACAGATATATGCAGAGGTCAAGCTGACAGTGATTTAAGTCTCCAGACTGAGAGTCCAAGCAACTAGGCAGCAGTTTAAATTATTAGTGCTATTTCCAAAGTATTATATTGTATGCATAGAATTTGCRGAAGAGGTGTTCTCTAAGCACAGTGGATGTTCAGTAGCCAATCTGTCTGCTATAGACTAATTGGAAAAAGATCTTCAGTTGTAGGCATAAAGGCTGCAGTAATAAAATACGGCTAAATTCTGGCAAAATATATGCATTTCAGATTAAAGGTGTTACTCAGCGATACGCAGGTATTACCTGGAATGTGACTGAGATGAGGAAGAGTCCTGTTGTGTTTAGTGAGTGCTTTCACAGGCAAATTCAGCAACCTTGTGAAAGTTGATGCGTATTTAGCCACACTGTGTGATGAGGAATACTAGCATTAACTCATTGTTGACCATGCATTGTGTTTAGATGTATGCATTTCCCACCCCCAGCCCCCCCATCTTACCCATAGTGTTTCTTCTCAGCAGTGAAAGCCCCACAAAATGAAAGATTTCAAGGGAAATGAATCTCCTTTGGCACTCCGGCGTAAGAAGGTCTTAGGGCGAATGCATGTTTGGTGACTTTGAAAAGTATTTGCCATTGAGTAGCCAATAACCACTTCAGAGTCTTTGTTTTCTATCAAATTAATCTGCTTGAAGGGTTTTTAAAAAATGATGATTATTAGTCTGAACCTCTGGTCTCTCATGTAAATAGGCATGCAGAAACTCTCCAGTGAAACAATAGGCTGTAATGAGAAATAGTAAACTACAAAATGTAACAGTAAAATAGAATTGACCATAATGAGTAGTTTGGCTCTGCTGTGCTAGCAGGGCTGTTCAGAAAAGCGAGGCTCACGTTAGTGATGTTTATTACATGCCATATTCTATTTACTGTTTCTGAGTGAGAACGGGAGTTCAGTTCTTCTGCATCGCCTGTGCACCAGGGCAGCACTCGTTCCTGTTCCAAGGCATACCCTTGTAGTACACTTCCCTGCTGTTTTGTTTTGCAGTTTAAAGATGGCTCTATTGACTTTGCTTCGCATTTCATAAAGCAAAAGAGTGTTTTCGGTGAATTCCTATGACTTGTACCAAGTTTCAGCCCAAAGCAAAATTTTTCCAGCTGAGTTATAAACCACTGAAAAGTAGTGTTTTTGTTTAAATGGGAATGCTGGAAGGATTTAAACCAGAGCAGAAGAGGCGTGTAAGGAATTTCATGGTGTATAGATTAACAGTTGTTAAAGAATGTATTTGCCAGCTTTTAGAAGGATGCTGCAGTGTGGTGTGCAGAACAATCTGACAAAAGCCGTAGTGACACAGACTTTCAAACCGCTCCACCCATGGACTTCCCGTCCTGAGCTTCGAGTAACTGTGTGCCTAATTAGTAACTCTGAGGCTGCTAATAAGCAGATGTGGTACTGATGGTGTTATATGGACCTCCTCTCTGAGGAACAGCAGTGAGGTCTGCTACGTGTTACACACGAACCTGATCCAGTGCCTGCCTCCTCGTCGCCAGTGTGGTGTTGATGCAGTTTGAAAGAGAAATGCCTTGCCTGAGCCTTGCTAAGGTCTTGGCAGAGGAAAGGAAGAGGTTATGTCAGCCATTCAAGATCACATACAGGCAGGTAGAAGGCAAGCAGTTCAGGAGGCTTGAAACTCCATTTCCTTTGCGGACCATCTTCAGTTTCTAAACTGTARAAGCATTAGGATCAATTAAAAAGTTCCGGCTTTGCAAGACAAGTCATACTTTTGTGCATCGGGATTGAATGTAACATCACTTACACCATCCAATGCCTAATAGAGTCTATTTGCAAATTCCGTTTTGGATCAGGATATAAAGCACTAAAGTCAAATAGATGGTAGTTGTCCTGTTACTTTGCTTTTCCTCACACTGTTTCTGTTTTATTCTACAACAGTATTACAGGTCGGAAAACAAATTTTAGAATTAACTCTTGTTCTTGGTATGTAGATTGGATTCACAGGGCACTGAACAGAAATAGGTGGTGTTTGAATAGGTG
Source organism: Oceanodroma leucorhoa (assembly GCA_030449065.1). NCBI lineage: Eukaryota > Metazoa > Chordata > Aves > Procellariiformes > Oceanodroma > Oceanodroma leucorhoa. Next base: position 2,655,999 of record JASVER010000045.1, on the reverse strand, counting down.
AAAGATAAAAGTGGCTGGTTGCTTAGGTGTGTTTTTTGTGGATGTATGCATGTGTGTGTCTGATTTAAGATGCCCATTGGCTGAGCACTCACGTCTTCAAGTCATGTTTCTTCACGTTGCCTTCAGTTGGGCCCTTATAACCACTTTTCCCTTACTACTGGGAAGAGATTCTGAGTCTCTTAAGTACTGGTCTGGTCTTTGAACAGGTGCACTCTCTTATTCCCAGAGAGAAGTGRTATCTGTGAGAGAGAGGGAAGGCTTAAAGAACTGACTTGATCCACTCTGCTGAATTGAAACCCAGGTTATAATAGCTCTTCCTGATGAGAGTTTTAAAACAGTTTAATAAATAATAAAAAGGATGTCATTAAATCCATGGGTGAAGCTTTTTTGCAGGAGGTTAAACTTAATGTAGCAGAATGTGTTGCTAGCTGAGAAGGTTAATGAAACCTGAGTATAAAGGGGGACTTCTCTCTGGACCGATCTGACATCTGAAGGGGCTGACACCTGCCTTGGCTGTCTCTTGTGCTTTATTTTTCTCTGGTTTGTAGTGGGAACAAGATGACATAACTGAGCTAACAAATAGCTCAACAGCTAGAGCACAGCTGAACTGATGTTCTCTAAGAGCAGTAATTGGCACACTGAAGCAAGTTAATATGTATACTCAAAAATAGTTTTGTTTTCAGTTCTTGCTTAAAGGCTTTCTTATCTTCCCTAGTGATAATATGTACTTTACATAAAGAATTTGACTGGTCTCTCTGTGGCTTACACTATTTACTTTTACTTGCACGTTAACTATATCAGTAAGGTAATGTAATTCTACCTAAATTGAGGGACATGATTCCAATTTTATAGCCATATATTTTTTTCTAAATATTTAGTTACTGAAACAAACCTGCTGATAGGTAGGATTCTTTAGAGGCTACAGCACTTCACCAGGTATTCCAGTGAGCAGCAAAAATGAACCTAGGTCTTTTAAGTTCTATTTTAATGCCTTTCTCTTAGAGCACTTCTTCATCTTTATAAAATGTTTTTGAGCTCAGAAGGTGAGTGCTATGTAAAATTTTTGGGCGTCTTTATTTGTTTAGAATCTTTTAAAGAAATCTTTTAAAGATTATCAAGAGTATGAGATGCATCCCCTTTAACCTTTCAAGTAAATATAAGTTCAGAGTATCATTATTATGGATAAACTAAGATCAAACAAAGAAAAAACCTGGGAATTTTCAGAAGTGATTTTAAGATGTTGATGCTCAAGTAATTTGGGTTTTTTTCCTGCCTTATTTTTTTTAAACTCTGCTCAAGTCTGTCACTACAGTACATTACTGAGGCCATGAAAAATGAACAACGATTGTTCTGTGTGTATAAAACTAAAACAATAAACTGAAAAGAGTTTATTTTTTCTGAATGTTTTCAGTCTGGAGGGAAGAAGCGAGTCCAACATTCTAGAGTTTTTGTTGTTTTTTCTTTCTTTGTTGCTAATCTTTATGTAGTAAACAAATATCAGCTCTGTGCTATATAAAAATATTTTATCTAAATGAGTAGAAGTTGTGGTTTTTGTCTTCTGCGACATAAGAGAGTAATCAGATTGAGCTTAAAATTTCTCAACAGTTAACATTTAGTAAAAGGGRAAGCCTGAACTTGGTTAACTCCATTGGAAAGCTCTTGCTGACTTTAGCTTGGGGGGTGAAAGATTTGGATCCCCTGCAGAAAGGTTAGATGCCTGCCTTGGAAGATCTGGTGAAGACCTCACATGTTTAAGTCACAGATAACATCTCTGTTATTGTAGTTTCTGAGCCCTTTGGAGTGTTGGTAGATACTAGGGAAACGGAAAACCATAAAACAACTCTTAAGTAAATGAGGAATTCTTTGTGAAAGGGAAGCTAACAGTGAATTTAAATTGTGTACTGTATGCTTTCTTCACTTTAATGTTTGAATTCTCAAGACCTTTTTTTAACAAAGGCTGTGGTGAAATAGAGAGTTAACTAATTATTAYAGAGTCTTTTATCTATTATAAAGTAAATGTTTCATAAGTACTTTTTAATTTATTTTCACAAGACCTGTTAGGTGACAAAATGTGTTCCCAATTGTACTGTTGTAGGTCCAAAAAAAGAGACCAAAATAAAAAACTACTAATTTTTAATCGGTGATTAGATACCTTGGACCTAATTTTCAGACTGCATAGCACCATACAGTCTGATGTTCAGAATGTCTCCCCAGTGACTTCAGATGAATTTGGGCTCAGCATCTCTGAAAAGTAGAAAATGAAATGTGGAAATACAATTCCGGTATTCCCTCAAAATCAGAATACAGCATTTATGCCCATGAACAGACTGGTTTAAATGATTTGCTCAGCATCACATGAGAAATCTCTGGCAGAGATAAAATATTCCTGGTTGGCATTTGGCTACATTTGCTATAAGTTTCTCCCTTTATTCCTTCTTTCTTGACTGCATACTTTGCAACATCTATGACAAATAAGGACTCATGCAGACAAATCAAGACTACGTGAGGTAAGGCTATAATTAGTCCAAGAGTATGGACATCCTGAGAAASAAGACAGGGTAGTCTGCTTCTGAGAAACAAATCCTGCTCAAGGTAGCTCTTTGAAACTTGCAGGAAGTTAGTCTTTAATTAGCAGAATGATGACTTCTGTCGTGCGGTGCCATCACCAAAGTTTCTCCAGGGTTTCACCACTCTAATAGTGAAGAATATTTTCCTGCATATTCCTATTGAACAAGTGGGATTTCCAGTTTTGATTTCTTGCCCTGCTTCTAACCTCCAGTGCTCATTTCACCTTCTCCATTTTCTTTTTGCAATCTGTTCCTTTACACAGCAGATTTGGTTCTTCTGCCCTCAGTAAAAGAGGGCATCTTTATCCTTCCGGATTATTTCAGGGGTTCATTGCAAAACCGGGGGATGGGTCCTCTCTCCCTCTTACTYATGAGTTCAGCTGTCAGCCTAAGGAAATTCATAGTGCTAATTACTTGGGAATCCTGCTTAGTTCCAGTCTGAGTACACCCAGTGTATTATGGAATTTAACAGCTAATATATCTGCTGATCATGTGTAAATGGTGGTTTTGCTATCCCTTCTCCTTTGCTCCTTCTCCACTCCCCCAAGCCTCTAATCCACCTGGCTTGTAGAGTGGCAAGAAAACTCTTTGCAGGGACTCTCCCCACACCTTTCCCACAGCCTTACACCCTTGCTCAACTAGAGTTCAAGCCCTTTTGCCAAAGTGAAAGAAAAGTTGCAGAATATTTTGCTTCTGCCAGAAACAACCTTTATTTCTTAGCTTTGTGTTTGGAAGCAGTTTGGCAGAAATTTTCCAGGAGAAGGTTCAAGCAAATGAAATAATGATGTGTGTAAAATTTCTCAGTTTCTATTTGGGGATGTTCGATGCCTCTCAAAATGTTTGGCAAAACCAGGAAACAGTGGTCTGGCTTAGCGGGGCAGTGCTGTGAGCCCCATCTGTTGTAAGAGCTGAACAAAAAGGTTGGTCTGCTTTTCTTYTTAAAATCTGTTGATACGAATTTGTCTGCAGTTGTTTATAAGAAGCATCATCAGTATCTATATGGTTTATTAGAACACATACTCATCTGACTCATAGTCTTGCTAGTTGACATGGTACATGTAGAATTTCATTTCCCTGTAGGTACTTTTAAGATTCATTAGGAACTTTTAATCTATGGCAGGATTGACCCGATACTTGCATCGCAGGTACACTAGTCTCAGCCTGTGACGTTCTCTRATCATTTTAACACTGAACTGTGCTTGGCACAAAACACAGCAGCAATAGCATTACACCCTTGCCTTAATACATAATGAATAAAGTACAGAGAGTTCTGGGAGCAAGGGCCAAAGCCCGGGACATAGGCGGCAGAGCGGTGTACGCTTATGTAKTTTTTTTTCTCGCCTCACGTCTCTTCAGGTCTTACCAGTGACAGTCGAGGAGTAGAGTATAAGGCTCTGTCCCTCGTGGCTGGATGCACAGCCTGGTTGTGGGGGTGCTCTTAGGAGTAGGAAGCGTGGGCATGTTGTTAGAAAGGAACTAAACCAAGACTTCCACCCTCTTCGCTGCTTGRCTTCGTATGATAGTCTTTATTGGTCAGTAATATTAAAATGGAGGTGGCACTTTTTGCTCACTGATGTTAGATGTAGTCTAGGGGACCCACACTTAAAATCAGACCTTGAAACGGTTACCTGGCAGGCACTTAAATATGGATTTGTCCATTGATCTTCTATTCCTGTGTTCTGCTGTGCCTGGTTGGTAAGGATCCCAAAGTTCTCTGTGACACTTTGTGGCATAAATTTTAAACCTTTTTGTTTAAAAGTAGAAAATGAAGAATATTGCTAATGCAGGGTCTGAGGTTGTACAGCCAATTAGGAGGCAACTTAATGGACTATAGAACAACCACATTACTCATTTGAGGCTGTGAAATTGGAGGAAAGTAGAGAATTGGCCCTAAGTCAACAAATCAAAAGRTGGGGGGCTTTTAAAGGTGAAATTAAAAGCCCTTTTAAAAAATTATTCACTTAAATTTAGACTGATATGCAACACACTGGGACTGCCAGGTTAGGGTGACTCCAAGTCTTTCTATTCAAGGAATTTGCAATAGCAATCTGCCAGAAACCAAGCCATTGCTTGGCACAAGCACCCACGGGTGGCATTTAAAAAGCCTGATAACTCACAACCGTTTGTGTCATTGACTGGGACACTCTGCCTTTCTCTTCTTCCTCTCCCCTTTCTGGTTACATTTGATTTTTGCCTTGGTCACCTCCTCCTGCTTCTTTTCTTATATACTTAGAATTGTCCCAAGAATCTGGGGCTCCTGCCCAAAGGGCTGCTTGTTTTGTTGACATCCAGAGGATCATAAGAGCTGTGCCCCCACCAGACACCTAAATAGATGTTAATTTCCAAACCCATCAGCTTTGGAGATGCACAACGCTGACCTTCCCCCCACCCCTGTTTTATTCGCACATTCTGGATCTGAGTGGATTGGGGAARAAAAGAAAGACTGCTCCCTATTTGTTTGTCCTTCAAGGTGATTTATTTTCCCCCTTTATCTATTGTGTCCTATCTTTTCAGAGAGTGTGTTCTCTTCAGAGTTATGTATGGCTGGTAAATCTGTTCAGGGGAGTTATGAGATAGGTCAGCTCTTTGGGCGAGGAAATTGAACTAATGGGCTTCAGGRTACTCTCATGAATGACTGCAGGTGTGTCTGCTGGATAATAAACCACAGTTTTTCCCATATAGTACAATAGTTTTTGTAAATAAATGTACCAGACAGTTGTAATTTGAAACAAATTTCTATTTCAGAGCTTTGAATCACTCTTCTTCTTGAATGTATAGTGTAAAAAGGGTTTTTCATGTATCTTTTTGATTGTTGCCTGTCTTTGCAAGCTCTGATTGCAGAGCAGTGTAAAAGCAATAGACCTGTTCCACGTGACAAAGGACTCCGTGTTAATGTGGAGTGGGGAGGAGGACTTGCAGAGCTGACTAGAGAAGTTTATTTCCATTCCTCTACACCCAGAACTAAGGAGTGTGGCTTTTGGTGGCRGGGAGTTATAAGAGTTATAGTTAGCTTGTAGAATATGTAAAACATTGTGCACATGACTCTTATTGCATGTACAAAGTTATTGTCAGATCTTGTGTTTGTAGACAGCGTTACAGTGTGGGGTTCTCGTGTTCATCAGGACATTAATTGTGCTATGCTTAATGTCAAAGTAGTATAGTTAATTTAGAAAAGAGGCATAATGCACAACTGCCTTTTTTTGAAGCAAACAAACMAACAACTTCCTGGAGCACAGAGGATCTTAAATTAAGACTCATCATTATCCCTGTCATGATGAGGTTTCCTTTATGTCACCTAATAGATATTGAAGGCTCTTTCCCCTCATTCTTCACTTTTTTGAGTCTGATTATAGTCAACGTTTTACAACCCACATCTACAAAAGTATGACTTCGACAGCTGTATGTCATCAGCACAGACAAATCCAAACAGCTTTTGGGTTGAAGCAACTGATTTGAAATGATTAACCAGCAAAATTGATTAATCCTAGACATAATCACTTCATGCCTGTCTGTTTCCCATCACTTCCTTCTCCCCCCCTCCCCGCCCCCCGAATTATGTATATCTCATCCGAAGGTAGAACGACACTTAGTCTTTTTCTTTCCTCATTTTACATATTTACACACAGGCTGCATGGGACATAATGAAATAAGCTAAAAAAGGAGAGTTATGTTTCCAGAGCAGGGTTTTTTCTCTTTTTGAAAGGCAAAAGTTTGAGAACACTTTTGTAGAAGCATGTGGATATAGACAACTAGTCAAATCTCCCCAGGACTTGGCATTTTTTTTTTTTATTATAAATCTGCCTGTTGCACTCAAACAGTACCCGAATCTCAAGTACAAGATAACAAGGAACTATGGAGAAATGGGAAAAAAAAAAGATGGTACAAATTCTGTATGTCCGTTCTCTTAGGGGAAGTGCATACAATACTGTTTTCTTGTAATGAGGAAAAGAAGGGTCAGTGGCGTTTTGTGGACTAGCTCTGATCCCAGCTGGGACATTCCCATTGCACCGCCTGGCATTGGTACAGCCGCGCTTGTTCCCAGCCTCCAGAAGCTCACGTCGCACCCATTTGAGTGTCAGTGCACYTGTGGCACTGTTAATCCACAGCCCAGATCTTCCAGCTGTAAAGAGGACTTTTGTGCTCAATTAAGGGTTTGATCTTGTATTTCTTTTTAGTGTAGAACTTGCTTTTCTGTTTCTCTTGTGCTGAGATAAAAACATGYTTCACGCTTGACTCCATTTTATTCTTCTACTTGTTCCCCTGCAGGCTTCTGACTGGTGCTGGGCCTGTCACTTAGCTTCTTTGGGTCTCATTTTTTCTAGCTGTAAACTGGGAATAATTCAACTTCCCTGTTTCACAAATGCCCATTGCTGGGAGTTCGGTACTCTGTCACAAAGGACCGTACTGGTGGCATAATATAGACAAGTGTTATCTTCTTGCCTTGGAAATGGCACTTGCATAAGTTAGTTTTTATTCATTTATGATAATGTCACTTCCATCAACTTTATTTGCACTTAGAAAAAAGTTAAGTAATTTGATTTAAATTTGAACCTATTAGAGCCCAATTTTTCCTTAAAGGAATGTAGACTGACCTCACATATTGCTGCTTTGGAACTAGGTGAATGCTAAAGCTGTAATATACCTGTAACATTTTAAYAGAAATGCACATCCTTTTCGAGGAGGAATTGTGTCTTTAGCCTGGTTTCCTGTGGAGATAAGGCTTAAGCAATTTTTCTGTCTGCCTGTCTTCCTTCTCCTTTCTGTGCTCCCTCCATAACTTTTCAGCTGARTTTGGCAAACAGGTAGAGGTATCAAGACAACAGTGGCTTTACAGATRTCATGAAAGATAGGAAAGAGAGGAGGAATCCTATTAGGACCAGGCTGCATTGATGTCAATTATTGTTAGGCACCAGGGAATCCCGATGGGTGAGAGGTGTAATGAACGCCCACCTGCAGGAAAGGCTTGGGTTAGAGCTTGTGTCTCCCGAGTCAGGTACCTCCTGCCAGTCAGAATACACGAATATGTAGGAAACCAGGCTGCCTTACTTACAGTACTTACAAATGTGCTTGGTTTTAAATGACCTGAGCTATGGATGTTACCAGAGTAGACAGGTTTTCAACTGATGTGGAGGTGGGGTGGGATGTATATACTTCCATTACTAAAATCTTCATAGTTGGATTGTAGGAAAAGTAGAAAAATACTAGTGGGAAGTAATTGACAAAAGTCTTAATGTAGTGGATATTATTCCAGGTTTTCTAGGCAAATTCAGTCTTTGTATGTTAAAGTAAAGCTTATAGGCATTTAGCTCTTGTCTATATCTGAAGGTTAATTTGGATCAAGGTGGGCAGTGGACTTCTGATAACTCTAGTACTTTACTATGTGGGCTCTAGTTTGACAGTTAGTGTGTTATGTCTGTTTAACTTCATCTACTTCCAGCTTTTCTGGAGTAACTCCATGGTTTGACAAGTCTGGAGTTATTTAGTGCTGTCTTCTCAGTAATGGAAATATGTTATGTCAGAAAAATGGAGATTAGGCAGGTGATACTAAATCCTTTTAGTGAYATCTTGCTAGTGATACCTTCAGGGTAATGTCTAGATGTTGCAATTCACTAATATGGGTGGCAAAGCAGCTAGTACATAATTATGTGTTCTGTGTGCTGACATGGATTTTTTGTTTGTCCTTTTTTTTCTTTCAGGACTCCACTGTTGTGACTCCAATTATTCTCAGAACAGATCCACAGGGATTTTTCTTTTACTGGACAGATCAAAATAAGGTAAGAGAAAAGGTTCCTGCTCCAGAATGGTTCTCTCTGTTTTCTGTGGTGTGATGGGCAGGAATCAGGAGGCTTTGCATGCCAGTCCTGGCACAGCAGACAAGCATTACATCAGCATACATTCCTCTGCCCTTCTGGGGAGCAAATACAACAGGCCTGCGGCTCGTTCCTGGTGCACAAAACTGGGAGAGATGAATGGAAGACTTGGTAATTTCCAGCCATGTTAATGATCTGATGGCCAGTGAGGTGTATAATTGTCCTGGTTTACAGGCAGGGATCCATTTGGGATGCTGTTGAGGTTCATAGTTGGCTTGTGGTGTCTCTGTCTTGCCTTCCGTACACTGAGGATTTTCGCTGTGGTGCATGGTAGACCCAGAATTCCCAGAGGCCAGAGCTCCCTTTGAATTCTTCCTCCTGAACTGCCACGTGCTCCCTAGCCATGGCTAAGTTCTTACTGATCTTCACTGGACACTTACTTTCTTCTAAAAACATTCCGGCATGCTTAGATCACTATTATGTCTGGAGAGCTGTTGGGAAGGCTCATGGCCTGATTCATTGCTGCGTTACTCCAGTTTCCCGTCCATGTCACCCCTTGAAATCAGCCCTGTTGTGTTTCCAGCTGTTGGARACTGTGGAGCTGCACCAGGGTGAAAGAGTGTCAGTACCCGGAGCGATTTGATGCAGTTTGTTTCATATACCATATCCGGCATATAATAGAAAATTATTGTTGCAATTGTTATAGCCAAATACTGTATCAAAACTAGGAACTACATGAGTTCCTCCTTTTTTTACAGATGGATTTTTAAGTACTTACAAAGTAAGTGCTTGTACAGGTTCCCTGTTGAAAACGGTGTTAGAACTTGGTAGTGCTCGAGCTTTGTCCTTGTGTGGGAGTATATGCCAAAATGACTAAATACGTACTTGTAGTATTCTGGCTATGGAAACCTGGTTTACCAGTTGTGTAGCTGTTTTTTAGGAGTTCCTGTTGATTTTGTGTTTAGATACCAGGGAAAAAATTGCTTGAGGAGGTAGCAACCGGTAAATGTGCAGACCGTACAGGCAATTTGCTATTACATTAGATCATATTTATCTTCCTATGTTTACTTTTTAGAGGAGATGGAGCACAGTTTTGAGTCAGTGTATTTGGAAATCATATCATGGAGTTATAATAAAAATTTTGTCTTTCTTTGCTTCTGCTTGTACAAGGTGGTGTTGTTAATAGTGGGTTCATCTGTTGACAGTCTGGAGTTGTTAAATTACTGCCCAAAGCAGCAAAGTGAATGCCCTCAAAAGTTGAAGCGTATGACTGATTTACACCAACCCAGTAGCTATGCCAGAACACAGTGCAGTATTCTGTTTTGTTTCTTCCCTTGCATAAACTAATTGTATAAGCTGAAAAATAATGGCGAACTTTGTAATAATAAATGGAAACCCAGAGTTGATTGGAGAGTTTATTTCACTTTTAATTTGTTTGGCACTAAGACCTCCTTCAGTTTCCTACTGTTGTCTGTAAAAACAATGTCTTGAAGCAATTCTGTGAAGAATAGCTATTTATAGAATTGTTGTTCTCATATTCATGAAAAAGTGTATTTATAATGCTCAGAGCATTTTTTTAAAAGGTTGGATATTTGTACAAGAGACGTAAGTGTCAGTTTGATTTTTAAACTTGCAAATCAAGCCTCTGTAAAGGGCAACAAGAGGGATTTTTTCTGGTTAATAATTCATGACAACTAGATGAAGCTTGTTTCTAAACCCCATCCTAGCAGTGTCTATTTAAAGAAAGTAAATATATTTCTATTGGGGTGCTGGTAGTGCAAGGACCAGGAAGGAAATGCTACTTTCTGCTTTTTCAGAGAATGGTTGGGTTCATGTTTATTGTGAAATCACAAATATATTGAAAAAGGAGGTTATATAGGAAATTTTCTTCATTTTCTTCTCTTTGTGTAAAGCGATCCTGTGATGACAGTGAAACTACTTGAAGAAATAATATCAGGACAATACACCCCCTATGTGATTGCGTTATCTTTTTTCCCTTAGTTATTATTTTTTAAGCAATTGCTTTTGTCATAACCAGGGCCTGTTATTTTCTGAGTATAGAAGGATAGGCCTTGCTAAACAAAGTGATGAACTGTGAGTAGCCTGCCTGCCAGCATCCTTGGTCAGACACATTTTCCTGGGACCTGACTACAAATGGGTATGGAGACAAGACACGAGTAGCAGTCATCTTTCTAACCATTTAACTGTCCTGTTTGCCAGACATTGTGCAAAGCAGTAAGTTACTGTCTGGATAATGGTATGGCTTTTAAATTAGGACTCTGGCTCCTTTGGTTGCTGTTATCAGTAAAGGTATACAAAAATTACGTGAATCACTGACCGGCCTGGGGGGAGCGGGAAAACAAAACAAAAAAAGCCAGTCCCCCTGTGTTAAATTTCTGTTTAGCTTAGGGAACTGGTGGTTGTAGCTCTGCAGCTTTCTTTAACTTGTTGGCTGTTTGAGCTGCTTCTTGCATTGTTTTCCTGTTCCCTTCCTTTTCTGTTTCTTCTCTGTTGCAGAGAAAGGAAAATAATATGTAGTGTCTGGTGTCTAGAAATGTATCTGGACAGTCTTTTAGATTGTTCTTCGTGCAGTCAGAGCTCAAAGTTCCTAGTAAAGATGCATGTTCAGTGTAGCTCTCCATCAGTGTCACTGACCCCATCTTGTAGTTCTTCATGAACCAGCAATCCTCCCAGGATTTGCAGCCCAGTTGGTGAGTCTGGATAATGCTGGAGTTGAACAGATGATAGATCAGAAAGGCTGCCAATAAAGTCATTCTTACCAAGAAGTTTTATATATGTGACCAGTCTGGACTCTTCACTTGCTGTCCCCTGTAGCTTTCTGATAAGTTAGTAGCAGATTTCATGCTTGCAGGACCCATATGCTCCTAATAAATCATCCTAGGTCTGTAGTTTCAGATCCATGCCACTTACGTTACGCCACACGTGAAAGACTGTAAGGATGGTCATTCTTGTGGTAGGAGATATCAGTGGCAGCCAGGCTTAGCGGAGCCATCCTCTCAGCATTTACTTCTAAGAGCAGGAACAAAACTTGGAAAGAAGGCAGGATGAATAGGTAAAGAGCCCTCAGAAGCCTGCTTTGCAGCAGAGTGGACATCTGACAACTTAGAGGCAAGACAAATAGTAAACGAATTGCTCAAAACTCCTTCAATGCTAAATAAGTATTCATGTGCCTTGCTCGTTTCTTCGTGATTGTGTGTGATTTGACCATTTAATTATTATTAAGATGGCTCCAATGTGTTGTGCCAGGTACCCAGGTCTAGCACGACTGCTTTTGGACATTRACAAGAGCCATATTAAAAAGTGGTTGATCAAACTTCTCTGTTTGAATGACTTTATCAGCAGAGTAAACAGTAGCCTATGATGAAATTGCATACAGGTTCTTCTGATCGCGGGCCATTTCTCTTTGATTTTTATGTGCCAGGTTCACCTTCGCTGCCCATCCTAGTATGGTCATACCTGCAGTGAAGGTCTGTTAAGTTCATTTAAGCTCTGATCTTACAGTTTGGTAATAATAATGTGGTATCCTGCAGTTTGACATGCTTACTGGGTATTTGCATATTTAAGTATATTTTACTGTCATCAGTAAAGATAATCCTCCAAAATGAAGTCATACATAGCGTTTTGCAATTTTCAGATAACAACAAGGAAATTTAAAACTTTTTGTTTTAAACAGATGGCAGGACAGCTTTCTGATTTAAATTGTATAAAATTTTTTTGTTGCTGAAGGTTCTGGAATATTTGCTTCATCCGTATGCAGAACGCTGGCTGATTTTATATTATTACTTGAATGATTCTCAACATGGGTTTTAAAAAAGAAAAATTAATTAATGTGACAAGCTAGTGTGTGTTATATCTTATTGTTTCTGTAATGTTTCTTAACTATAGCAAAACCAGATGATATTCATTGCATTGTCATATTTTTATGACCTGACTAAAACATATATCAATTCCTCGCTACTTTTTTAAAAAAAAAGGAATGCCATTTCTTTCATTTGTTTATTCTGGTCATGAGCGTTGAAGAAAGATAAATCAAAACTTGACCAGGTGAAGAGAAAGTCTACTGGAATAAAAAGGAATGATAATAAAAAGCGTTTCTCAGGAGATGAGAAGAAGCTGGAAGCGTTTGGTGTGTTTAGCCTAGCTAGCAAAGCAAAGCCAGAGAAAGACTGTGATTTCTGTCTATGAATAAATATATCAATGGATGCATAGGCAGAGTAGGAGAAGCAATATGTATTGTCAGACAGTTTGTGCATTATTATCCTTGCATCCTTTAGCTGGAAGTTACGTTACGCAATCAAATGGATGTTAGGAGAGGACACTTAGCCATTGACTAAGTGAAGTTCTGACACTACCTAAGAAAAGGAGTAAAAGGAGGAAAGCAACTAATTGCTTTTATGGTGGAGTCAGATAGGTTTTTAAAAGTCTGAGGATAGTATAATATGCTGTCCTCTTCATCTCACTAGCACGTACTGATTTATTCCTCTTTATTTTTAAAGCTAGGTTACCACACTGTCATAGCAGCATGCTGAAAACATAGAGGATGCAGACCCGGTCTCATCCACAGCACCATGAAAAGAGATCAGCTAAGAGTCTGTGTCATGAAACTAAACTTAAGTGTCTAGTCCCGGGGAGTCAACAGCTATTTCTAATGCCTTCTGCAGAAATGCTTTTGTAAACAGATGATGATCCTGTTTGTCCAAAGGAGGTTTGTGTTGAGAAACTACTGCGAGTGCTGAGGTGATACTTACTGCATAGGAGAGGATGTGTGGCTGAATCTTCCCTCCTCTGCCAGCTGCCATTAGAGCAGTAGCACAGCTCAACCAAATGGTTTATCAGGAAGGAGTCTGCTTCAGAGGCTGGCTTGCACAATTGATAGTTCATGCTTTTACGTGTATTTGAGAGAAGGTGGGGTGATGAGACCACAGTGATACAGAAGTACCTACAGCCAGGTATTTCCCCCAGCTCTGGCTTGCTCAGGCTCACAGGCTGAGGATATCTAAAGGCAGAGGGATTCAATCTGTACAGCTTTTTAGTAATAACAATTTTGCAATTTTCAGGGGAAGGAGCGGGGGTAGTTTCTCCTCTGACAGGGATAGGCCTGTTTTTGTATGTGAACATCACTGGCAGAATTGGTACTAATAAGCTGTAGCTCAGCCACAGAGTATAAGCTTGCCACAAAAGCCTATAGCAAAAATACTGTACCTTGAGCTGGAGCTTTCTCATTTCATGAGGGCTGCATGAAGTGGTTCCTATGATAAAAGAGGAGAGGATTTTTCTGATGTGGAAGGTCCTTTCCCCTCTTGTGTCCTGAGGTGATCGTGAGTTTCTTTGGGCCTGAAAACCCAACACAGACCGCAGAGTGAATGTGTGAAGTGGAGCCTGAGAGCTGTGCCCACAGTAGATAGGATTCTGTAGAATTAGGCTTGGCTTCAGCGTGTTTGTAAATTCTGTGGCAATCCCCTTGCCCTCATCCAAATGAGAAAAGATGTGGCCTTTTTCCAGCTGCTGGGGATTTTGGCTGTGTTATTTAAGAGAGTTCTTTTGTGGCTGTTTTGAATTGGGGCTTTAAAACAATTGGGTCAATATTTGTACTGCTCTATGGGTCAAAGATCTTTTCATTACATCTTTATATGTTTTACTGTACTTTTGACAAGCATACAACAAAGGCTGAAGTTAATAAATCAATATTTAAAATATACCTAATAATTTAATGAGAATAATGTAATATTTAATACTACTAGGTTTAAAAATACCTGCTCCAAACCCCCACTGTTTGGCTTAATTTATTCAAGAGCAAGGTTACTCAGTGATGCATCTCACTGCTGAGAACATCCAAGAAGTGCATCATTAAACATGTATTCACACTTCTCTTTCTGGCATGTAAAAGGAAAAAAAAAAAAAAGACTAAATAACTAGACCCTTTGAAGAACTGAGATTATAAATACCATTCACTGAACGAGAAAAGATGGTTCATGTCTCTCTACATAAGGGATTATTTTAACATGTACAATGAAAAACTCGCTCTTCTTCCCCATTATTTCAGCATCTCTAGCATTTCAGCAGTCAGCATCTCTTATGATTAATACTGCTTGATAATGAATATTGGATACATGGGCCTCTATCACATGGTTTGTCATACGAATAGATTTGCCTTTTCTTTAGCTGCAAAACACAGGAGTCAGAATGGCTTAGATCCATGTACCAGACTGGCATTCTACCAGGCACCAAAAAAGACTCATATATTTGGGTCTTTATGGAGTGTTTTTTTTGTTTTATTAGTAGCAAATTCTGTATTAGATGACTTGTGTTCTCAGTGCTCTCTTCATGGACTTCTGTAAAAACATTATGTATAATCTACATACGCACATTCTCTGGTGTCAAATTGGCTTGAACGGAAATAATACTAAAGCTAGGAAAGTTTCTTATCAGAAGGACCCTTGTGATATCAGATTATAATCCTTACCAACTGAAAGAGAAGTTAAATTCATTCCATGAACGGCGTTGCTCAAGACTTGCTCCGTGTGGCACTATTCCTCTGTCCATTTACTGCGTGTGTGAACTGAGCGGGAAGCTACAGGTGGATTGCCTCTGATTTTTGAGGGCAGAGGTCACTCACTATATGTCAGTTGGAAATTTAAGGAGAGAGGGCTTTGAGACTTTTGAAGGTGGACAAGGTCCTGAGGAGGTGATGCTCGTCTTTTGGCGCAATTAGATGGAGTTGGGTTGGAATTTCTTCTTCAAAACAAGTAAGTCACATGCTGGAAGAGGTGGCACAGAATAGTTTTTAGTGGAAATATGGATGAGGACTCCACTCGGACAAGGAGCTGTGGTGATGTGAAGTTTTGCTTCTCAATGACACTGGAAATTGGGAGTGAACCTGAAGCAGCTAGTAAAATAACAGTGGTGGCACAGCAAATCATCTGGGCCTTTGCCTGGGTTTTTCAGTCCTCTTGATTCATGAATTTGAGGTGTAATGTTAGGAGCTGCCATAGTAGCATTAGAAGCTTGAGACAAGGGATGTCACTGCTGGAATGCAAATGCCCATTTTTGTATAAGAAAACAACCCATAAATACTGACATCCAAAGTTGTGTGTCTGTCACATTTTTAATGGGACATGGAAGAGAATCTCTTCAAGGATGCAACTGCGTGCTAAGGGACTGTTGTAACCATTAGGCTGAGCAGTGCAGAAATTGCAAGTGAAATCCTAAAGTTCTTCCTCCAGTGAAGGTGCAGTTATGTGATACATAGCATAGAAGTCAACTTCTCAAAAATAGAGAAGCTAACTAATCTGTAACTGGAGTTCTCAGCTTGGGGGTCCCGACACTGGTTTGAAGCAGCTGAGAGTAAAGTACTCAAAGGTTGAGCTGCTAACTCTGATAACAGCCTGAGTGGTAATCCTGGAAAGTCCACATGCATGCATTTGCTTTCTCTTTAATATAGAAATAACTCCTCGCCTGTCTCTCTAAAGGCAGTACCTAGGAGTTCAGAAATAAATAACAGTACATGAGCTAACACGCATACTGATGGGTCCATGCTGGAAACTGTGTGCCAGTGCCTTTGTCAGTGAAGAACACTGCCTCCTTGCTGGCTCATACTACAGAGATCGTTTGAARGTATAAGAGCCTGTTGTATTTTGAAGTGGGGAAAATTTCTAGTTCAACAGTTAAAGCAGTAGGGGAGTCAGCCTAGCAACAGTTCATGGTCACCTGGAAGTTACAGCACATGTTTTTTCACAACCGCTTAAAAATCGGCCTGTGGGCGGAATAAAAGACGGGGAAAGTGGTAGGGGATTGCCACAAATAGTGAAAATGGAAGGAAATATTTCATGGAGGTCAACTTCCCATCAGACTGCTGATTTCATTTTTAAAAGGAAATCTCTCTGCTTTCAAAACATGGAAATTGTTCAAGGCCCATTAGGGAAATGGTACTACATCAAACACATCTCTAATAAGTATTTCCCACTACTAAATATCTCCCTTACTGTTGTGAGGGAGGCAGGAATAGAAAATGAGTTTTGGGTTTAATCCACAACATAGGTCCAGTTTCTGAAATGAGAAAGCCAAAGAACTTTAAAAAGGGAAGATGACCCTGGAGTCATCCACATTTAGGTACTGTTGAATTCTCAGGTACTGAGAACAGTCCTAAGATATTTTGTGTTATGCAAGAATATTATCCTTGCTGTCTAACTGAAAGTGGGTTGTGACTTTCCTATAAAGATGAGATTATAGGTTGTCTTTTGTTTAGATGGGCTGAGACTTGGTAAGCCTTGGCTGTAGATAACTATAAATGTTAAATGTTATAAAAAAAAAAAATTGGAAACTCGAGTTTTGTGCAAGAGATCTTCATGATCTGATTGCTGGCAGCTGTTTTGTTGTTAAAATTTTCAGCTTAAATATTTCAGTGAAGAAAACTTGCAGCGAAGTCGACTAGCATACACTGAAGTGACTTCTTCAGTGGATGCCTGTGAAGCTTTCAGATGCTATGTGACTTAAATAAGAATTTTCTTACCATTCACATCTCATCAGGTCATAATGTCATTTAATGTTTCAGTATATACTTGGCCTTAACTAATAGCAATGTATGCTTTTAGGAAAAAGCTGGGAGTCGGGAGACCTGGGTACTTGCCTCTTCTTGGTCATGATTTGCCATAACTCAGCAATGGGCTGTTCTGTGTCCCTGTGCCTGTTTCCACTTCTGCCCTGACTTCATCTGTTCAAGAAGCCCTCTGTGAGTAGGGCTGCAGCAGGGATGCTGTGTGACTGCCTAATTAGCACCTGGTACAGTGTGGTTGCAACCCACTGCTGTGCTTTGGTGTTAGAGATGTTAATGTCTTCTAGCTGAGAAGGGCTTGTGGTAAATGGAGACAATGGTGTGTAATAAGCTAGCCTTCGGTCTATTTTCTCCTACTTAATTAAAAAAGTCTCTTGTGTTTATGCCCACAGCTTGTACATAGATTTGGTTGAATATGCAGCATYGGCTTTGCTGACTGACCTATTATTAGCACAGTTCAAAAATTGTCTTCTAGGACATCAGACCCTGATTGCTGGGAGGATAACTGATCTCTTGGCATGCCTGTCAGATTGCCTTCTCTGCTGAAGCTCTGCCAGTTCAGATGTTTTTCTCTAATGCTTCAYATCCTAGCTGTTTCCCCTCCCCACTATGCTTTAAATTTTTTATTGTTGTTTTTTTTTTTTTTTTTAAAAACCTCTTTAAGAGAGAGTGCACTGAAAGTAATGATCTTTAAATAACATATATTCTGTCTCCATACATGTGATCTTCCTGTGTTGAGTGTATGCACTCCACTAGTAGTCAGTGTTATGTGATAAATGTGTTTGGAAGTTTTGGTTTCTTTTTTTTTTTTTAAGGAGTTTGTAAAAAGTTCTTGAAACTTTTTTGAAACACAAGTGTCTGGCAGTAAATGTCAGTTTTGCACTAATACTTSCCTTACTTGCTTTAAGGCTTTTTACCATTAAAAATGTGGACTTGCYCTTGCTTCTCTCGCCTGCCTTTTGCTTACTCCTACAGTCTTGGTATTTTACTGCGGCTCTGCACACTTGCAGTTGGCATCACACAGAGCAGAAATGATAAAGCCCTTGGCCTGTATGCACAGTGATAACAATGTACTCTATTGTACACCACTGCCTTCCTTTTTGATTTGGGGTTGGTGTCTAAGGACAGAAGACACTCTGTAGGATCCTTTCCTGGAGAATCATCTTTCAGTCCCATCTTTGCTTTAATGAAAACTTTCATTATATATCTCAGTACTGGGAAGACACACAACTTCATGCTACAGACCATAAGAGGTTTAGGTTCACTGTGTGTGTCTGTGTGGCTATTATTTTTTTGAGCATTTCTAACTATACAGATGCTGTTTATATTGCCAGTCTCTTCCAAATACTCTGCTGGATTAGAAGGTCTGTAAAATCTTCAGGCAGCCTCTGCCAATGGTGTGTACAGTCTCTTGTCTACAGCCTAGCCTTTGGTTTTCCTGATGTTTTGTGCTACTCTATCTCCTCCACAGGCAACGGTTTTGCAACTAAAATTCTGAACTAGCTCTGGAGGACGTCAAACTCCCAAAAGAGGGGAGACTGTGTCTGAAGTGGCTGTGCCTTCCCCTGGCTGTGTTTTGTGTACGTGTGCATGTGCTGTCAGTAGGCAAACCACCTCCTTCACTTTTTCAGAGTTAAGGCTCTTCACTAGGCAGGAAATAAGTATTCATCTTTATTACTTCTTCTAATTAATATTTCCACATAGGCAAGTTTTCCAGTGTATTATGACTTCTTGACATCTGTCGTGGTTTTGGCTGGGATAAAGTTGATTTTCTTCCTAGTAGCTGGTRYAGTGCTGTGTTTTGGATTTAGCACGAGAAGGTCATTGTCCATGCTTCACTTACTAACAAAAAACAATAATAGGCGTATGTTCTCATCTCTGATACCTAGTTTATGATATGTAGCTCTACTGATGCTCATTCCTCATGCACTCACGCTGGGGGGAAGGAGTAGGGACTGTGACATAACAGGATTTAGGTTTCTGTCTTCATTGATATCCAAAGAAAAGTAATTTCCAGTATCTGAATTTTTAGTGTGGAGATTGAGCCTGCTTTTAAGACTGGCACATGTCTTTATCCAAGAYGCACTTTGCATCGTGTGAGAGGAACAAGATGTACTATTGTACAAGAGAACTGTTAGTGGTTGAAGAATATATTTAAATCCTGAATCTCGGGATTGTTAAACACTCGGCTGTCCAGTTAACCCAATAACAATTTTGTCTGTTGGGGTATATATAACATTGCTATTTCAAGGCTGCAGTTATACATGAAAAGTTAGATTCTACCCCTGCACCACATCCCAAAGAGCTCTCATACTGTCTGGGGGCTGGGGATTACCAGAACCTAGCCCTGATTTCAAGGCCGGTCACAGTGTGCCTGCAGAGCTTTACTGAGCCTTTTGCTACTGCCGTGGCTGCAACCTATGCAGACRCCATCCAGATGACAAAGTCTGCCTCAGAACTGGAGAAGACTGTGGGTTGTTAGCCGATATCACACAGCTGTGCTGCCAGCTATTTCAAGTATTGTTTATTGAAGGCTAACTCGCAGCTGACCTAGGCGAATGCTGTCTTGCTGATCGCAGTATGTCGAATAAACTGTGTAAATTGTAATGTATTTACCTGTACAATATGTCTCACTTAAGAGGACTGTGGATAATTTGGACAGGTGGTTTACTACCCAGAGAGCTGATTATCTCTGATTGATAAACAGCAGTAAGTGCTGTTTGACAACAGTAATAATAAAAATATTGATTAGCAGGGTACAGCTGTCTGCTACTAAGTGATGCTTATTGAAGCCCCTGTTAAAACAGTAATGAAATTCTGAAGGAAGTTTGTTGTCTTTTATTCTAGCTGCTCTGGTTTTACTCAGGACAGTTAGACATAAGGCCTTATTTAATGAAAAATACTATGAAGTGAAACACTAATGCCTGAAAGTTAGGAATGTGGCCAAAAAATATGCAAGGAGTGCCATCAAAGAAACTTACGTAATTTGTCTTAGGCACTTTCAACTTTGAGACTGGGAAAAATAAAAAATATTCTATATTTAAGGGAACTTTAAGAACAATACGGTATCTTACAAAAGGTGGCTTTACTCTGTAATTTCTCTAAAAATAAAGAAATAAAATAAAATTGATGTGATTTTTCTGCTTTTAATCYAGATTTGCTTGCTAAATAGTAAAATAAGCATAGGACTATGTTGCTCATGAAGAACATCCTTCTAAATGAAGGTAAGGCTTAGGACTTCCTGAGCTGTTTTTTCCCTTGCCACTGAAGTCCATGTTGCAGTGCGCATCTTAAAGTCATCTGCCAGGCGCTTCTGCCAGCCAGTCTTCCATAACCAGATCTTCACTCCGTCASTAGCCCATGCTGTAATTAAAAGTTCCCAAACATGCTTGAAGGGAAGCTGGCATCACGCGTGTTGAGCAGCAACGGTGCTGTTCCAAGGACAGTCTGAATCTTGCAGTTGTGATCTTCTTCCTAGCAGTCACATACCACAGTATAGGACTAGACTGGATCGTTAAATATCATATATGCTTCCCCTGCCCCAGGAAAATATCTGGTTGCTGTGATACTTTTGGGATTTGAAGATAGCTGGAACTTTGCCTTTCAGTTCTCTAGCTCGAGGCTTTTCCCCAAAGTTGAATTGTCCCTAGATGCGGGTCCATAATGGCTTTTTACTAGCATTGCCTCAAAAGCAATGTGATTAGTTATAATAATACAATGGTCCATAATTCAGTGAGGTGGTTAATAAGTAACTGGTACTTGACAGCAAAGAAAAATGCTTTAGCAATTGTGTTTTAAATAATACGTGTATATCAGTGCCCTTTAAAAATTGTATTCAGAGGAACTCAGTAGACAGTGTGCTTTCTGTAGGTGGAAAGTACATCCTCCCTGCAGTGTGCGGTTTTGAGTTGGTTGTAAACTACTTGTATGCAGGGTAAGTTGGCTTATTCACATCCAATGTTGTCAGCAAATGTCATAGTCTCAAATTATCTCAGATAAATCTCTGGTTTTGCATGCTACCCTTTTGCAGACTTACCAGAAGACAGAAAACTATGGACATTTTTGCCAGTGTAAGTTGCTGGGAAGAGCCTGTCAGAGATGCTGCAGTAGTACTCTTTGAGCATAATGATGTCATGCATACTAGATGAGGTGAAAAGCTTCTCTCATTAGACTTGCATACAGTATATTTTAAAATGTGGAAAATCAGTTTGAAAAGTGGCACTGCTTTTCTGCTGCCAGAAGTAGGTTTTCAGTGTACTGACTGCAGATGTATCTTGTCACTGACAACTCATACCAGGATCTTTTGCATATCAGTGTGTTGCATATCCAGATTTAGGTCCCTCTTTCACATATGTTGAACTTTCAATCAATATTTTTACTGAAGTCGAGAAGGGTACACAGGAAGGGGGTATAGGTAAGATAAAGAAAGCTGGAGGTCAGCCATTCTGACTTGCAGACTGAAATATGTCTGATGTATTCGCACTTATCTCCATAGTGTTCCCACATTTCACTGACAAAAATCGTTCTGGCTTCATAGCCTTTGCGTTAAGGGGAGAATTATCTGTCCTTTTGTAGTTACAACGGGTGGGGGAAAGTATCTCAGCCTCTTCAGAAGTCCCATTGGAAAGCTGATTGTTGAAACGATCTCTTAATTCCTTGAAAATGCGTTTTCTCTTKGTTGAGAAGTAACATAAGACATTTCATAACACGGAATGAAGCTTCCCCCCTCCCCCCGCCCCGGCATTTCGTGCAGGACTTACCGGGGTTCAGGATAAAATTATGCGGCCTCCTTCCTCTCATTGCTCCTCCTGCCTCAAATTCTGCTTCATGCAGAACTGATAGGATCTGCATACACAGCTCTGTCTTGATTTGTATCTGAGTTTCCTCGGCATGTCCTGTTTTCTCATGCAGAAATTTTGCCTGTGTGAAAGGATGGCTTTTGCCATTTCTTTTTGGTTTCTGGATGGGCTGTACAGTGCACACGGGCTGTGCAACTCTGATACATCCATGTTATGCTAAAATAGCTCTTCACAGATTGCCTTCAGAGCAGATTTAAAATGTGAAGGAGACTTGTGTTTGGTTGGACTGGCAATTACAAATGTAATTCTATATGACATGTCACTTTGTGTCACCTTCTTCAGAGTGCTCAAATGCATGTATAATATTGTAGCTAAAAATGTGAGCCTGGAAATAACAACATAAAGCTCCTACCACTGAAGAATGCAGGCATTTAGCCACAGCCATCCATCCAAATCCTTTAGATTTATGCTGGTACTCGGTCATGGCCACTCAGCAACTTCCCTGGATTTATGCCAGGAAGATGGCTAATGGAACAATCTTTTTATGCTCTGTTTAGCTAAACGGCTATAATACTGTGGGCTATTAGAGTAACAGATGCTGTTGACCATCCTGCAGTAGATCAAAGTTTGTATATACAGGAACTATGCACTTCCTTTCAGAGTCATGCGTATAATTTGGAGCTTCTCATTTGTTGCTATGGTATTATATTATCAGAACAATGAGAGACAGAAGTGGTAATATTAATAAATAAAGACAAAAGTGCTGGTCTGCTACAGTTTCAACTCAGAGCCTAAAGAATAGTTYTCTGGTGTCAGTAGTATCACAAAAGGGTGCTCTGTAGATGACTTTCAGACATTGTTGGCATCTGAGGATTTCAGAGACTTGAAATACGAGTCCAAACTTGCTAAAACTGTCCTGTGTCATAAGACTTAAGACATGTTTGGCTCACATCGCTGTTGCAGTTTTGTGTGGCCTCAGACTATAGCCCCTGAAGCACAGATGACCAACACCTGGAGTTGCATTTGCCTCCTGGGATTCTCAGACTTGAGTCCGSCATTCAGCTTTGACTGCACAGTGCAGAGCATGGTGGTGGCTGGCAGGTCGCACCTCCTGCTTCCAAAGTGGGTTGGGAGGTGAACAGAAAAAGTGAGAGATGGAAATGAAGCATCCAGCTGGTGACTCCGACTAGACTTTCTTCTGTGAACCTTTTCCTAGGTTGAGAACAGCATGCTTCAGTTTTCCTGTTGTATAAAATARGAGGGTGACAGACCAATATGAGATCCCTCAGGGCCTGGAGAGGCTTATGCCCCAATCTCACTCTGCCTGATTCAAAAGAGGGATTTGAAGCATGGAGCTTTAACATCTATGTCTGTGATTGGTGAAACTGAGCTGTTTCAGCTGTGTATTAATTTTGTACATTTGAATTTAATCTACATGATGATGACACCAACATGAGGATAATCTCTGAATCATGAGGGCATTGTAAGTTGACAGTAAATTCCCTAGAGACTAAAAAGATGCCAATTATATGGATATGACTGACAGAGTAAGATCTAGGGGAATTAAAAGCACTTCACACATAATCTTAATGGATGGTTTCAGAAATTGTAAATCTGCTCCATTAGTATAATATCCTAGCATCATTAGATATGTTGTTTAATTGGCTTGGCTTTGTGTTTAGAATATAGATTGTTGGGTGGTCTGAATGTTCATATATGTGTATCACTAATTATGCTGTTAATGATTTACAGGATTAGCCTGAGAACATGGGAACAAGTGTGTTATGAGCTGTAGAGTCATATGCCAAACAAAATAGCATCGTTTCAAGTTGAAGACTCAAACTGAAAAGGCTTTTGTCCCCGTTGCGGGTCTAGTAAATTTAAGACACAAACTTCATATCATTCAAAGAAAGAATTGCCTTGTGGCTKGCTGAATAAGAGCCCCTTTCTCTCACATCTGTGTTTCTTATCTGCAAAGGTGGAGAGTTTTCCTTTCTGGCTAGGCAATGAGCTCTTCATAAACACTGTTCATATGCATGGAGTTTGCTTTAATAGACCAGTAATGTGTTTCTACGTAAGAGGGGTGTGTGCAAGGAGAGAGTACCAGGCTTTGAAGCTCCATAACATCTGGGAAATGACAAAACTCAATTTAGGTGTTTGTACTGAATAGAATTACCTCTGAGCATCAAGAGGACTTCACTTAGGAGTCAAGGGGGTTTTATTACCAGTTAGTTGATACTGTTCACTTCAGCATTTTGTTTTCTTTTTTTCCCTTTCTGCTGGCTTGCAAGAATTGCAACAGCGATAATTTTGTGTGCGAGTATAGCTCTTATGGGCAGTGACAGATGATCGCTTGCTATCATCTGTCATTGCCCCCTGCCATCAGATGCACTAGGTTGGAAAGAGCTCTCAGAGGGAGTTTTGCCAGTTGGCCTATGAATGCATTCTGCTAACACTGAGAACTGATTGCTGCCTAAGGATATAACTTGCTGCAGCTGTGGCTTTGATATTTATTGTGGAAGAAAAACTGTCTGACCTGTCAGCTCAGGGTGGTATTGCAAGGGCCAGGCTGCCCATGGCCGAGAAATGGATATGGACTTTCTGAGMGGGACTGGTAGTCGCCCCGATGGTTGTGGTAGGGAGATTGCAGTTACCACTCCTTTAATCAAGGAGGCCCAAGGATTACTGTGATATGTACCCCAACAAGTTGTACGGGCACCAGAGGAGATGGGACTACTTACAGCTCAGGCTCCCACCTGCCCTGTTTGTTAGGGGTGTGGGGGAGCTCTTCCTTCTTGAGAGTGCGTCTTGTCTCAGGACTGTTTGCAAAGCAGATACACTCCCTCATTTTAATAGGTTTTTTAATTATTATTATTTTTTCATACTTGATTCTTTAGGTGTGTATAAAATTAAATAGGGTAACTTGCAGAATCAGACTCATTACTTTCAGTGTAAGGAAGCTTCCTTGCACCTAATGGAGTGCTTTTGGAAATCTTGAATGTCATGTTTGACTAGTTATAGTCATGGGGAGTAGGAATAGAAATTAGTATCTGCTTACTGTCGTGTAAGACAGAATGAACAATTCTGGTTTAAATCCAAACTTGCTTGGGTTTTGTTAAAGACAAATATTATGATGTTATTTCTATCTACATCTGTACTTTTCCCTGCACTTACTAGTTGAGGTGAAGATGCAGTACTCTAACCTGTATTTGATTGAAAACACAGGCCATATTCTAATGTGGATTAATAAAGTTAGGTTCTGTTTACTTTGGAGATAAATCACATCTCCTTTGTCTAGATGTGCCTGTTTTTTTTCCCCAGAAATTGTTGATATTCTGGAGTTTTAAATGTGCCCCAAACATAAACCTGTATGTGCTTTTCTTTTTCTTTCCCTTCCTCACCTCACAAGAAGTTAATATTCCTGTGAAATGAATGATCTCCCAGAAGAGGCTTGAGAATGTCTTTGGCTAATGTCATTATGATACRAATGGCAATGTTTGCTCCAGAGACTCAATTCCAGTCAGACAGCTACTAATTAATAAACCATTGCATAAATCAACAAGAAAAGAAAAAATACAATATATTGCAAGATCCTGTATGATCTGGAAGTCTTTTTTTAACTATGCATTCTGTCAAGCTGATGTATGCTGATYGTGAAGTGAATGATGTGCATTACTTGATATGCTTGCAGAATGTAGAAAAGCCTTTTCCTATTACATAAAGTGTTGTTTTGACCTGTCCTCTTGTTGAATGTCTTCTCCATTCTCTAGTCTTTTTTTCTATCTTACTTACAGAACAAGTGACTTAGTAATGGTGTATGAGAGATGCTTCGGTAAGTCAGAAACATGTTGAAATTGTGGAGTGACACATGGTGCAGTGTTGGACTGCTGGTCTTAGTCAAAGTGCTGGTGTGCRGAGGTGAGAACGGGAGTTGGGGATGGAGGAGTACTGGTTGTTACCTAGCAATCTCAGAGCTATAAGCAGACTTTTGGTTTGCATCCACTTCATAATGTTATGCTGATGATAAACAGCTTTTAGAATTGAAACCTTAGATCGGGAGGCAAATAACTAATGAACATTGCATTAAAGTGCAAAAAAAACCCACCCCAAGACCAAAYCCACTAAAACGTCCCTTTGCAAACCACAGGGAGATAGCTTAGAGCATTTYGTTTGAACTCCAGAATCTTTTTCAATTAGACCATTCTCTAAGTAGTCAAGCTAAACTGTGTGGTTTTTAAACTTCAGAGTAAGATGAAGATGTATGGTTTTACAGTTGCCCCACTGGGCATTGGAAGGGTCCTGCACTGAAGTAGGAAAACATGTTTTTTGTGTGTGTTTGGTTTTTTTTTTTTTTTTTTTTTGAAAGCAAGAAGTCTAAATTTCTGTGCCTCTGAAAACTCAAAGTCATGCAGGATTTTTGAAGTGGGTTCATGTTATGCATGCTGTCAGGATAGAAAGCCAGTTATAAGGCTTGGTCTTTGAAGCTAAATTGGTTTCCAGAGATGAGCTTTCTTTGTGTTGTCTTAAATTCATGCCCAGAGATTTCTTCCTTGCAAGGGACCTTCTTAGAAGAAGATAATTTAAGTGATAATTCACGAGTATCCCCATCACCAACACACACTGGGATAGAAGTTCATGTCCTCAGGCCTTTGAACATTGTCTAGCCTGCTGTATAAAATGAGAAGAGTCACGCTCAGGGSCTTCTGGCTTTTGCTGAATTTGCGGTGCTTAATTTGGTGTCCTAGTATACTAGGAGTGTTCTTGTTTTATGGTGGTTGTTTTTTGTAATGAGTACATGGGCTGTCCAGCTTCTAAGCCCTTGTTTGTGTATTGCATACTGTGAGGTATTGCTGATGAACTGCAAACCCTTCATTTATAGCTCATCCATGCAAATTCATTCCCATGGCTTAGGGGAAGCCAAGGAATGCTCCCATCTAGCAGGCTTTGCTTGAAGATGCAGGTGACACTGAGGCCCAAACAACTCCCTACAAACTCACCTGGGGCATTAGACCTGTCAGAGAGAGAACAGCCTGGGTGATGTTGGCTCCAAAGAAGATCGCATGTGGGAGCAAGGATGAAACATGCTGATAGGACCGTGTGTATTGCAGAGTACCGTGGCAGTACCCTGAATAAACCAAGGGCCTCAAATTGAAATTTGGGGCAGCTTGGTTCTGTGACTGTGTCTAGACGTGCAAGTATGGCATCTGCAAAGTGTCTAACATAGGTGTGACACTCTGAAATACATTTGYTTTAGATAAAAGTTATAGGCAAGTTATCGAAGGATTTTCTTAGGATCGGACAGATGGTGATTTTTATGAAGCATCGTGGCTATACTGTGCCACACACTGCAGGCACACGCAAGCTTGCTGGGCCTGCGGCATGAGCCAGCAGTGCATGGGCTAGCTCTGATCCTAAAGCTAGTACTGGGACRTGGAGCTGGGCTGCAGTTGGTAACCTCTCCTGAGCATCCTTATTCCTGATGATAGGAAAAAGTAATTCATTTGATGTACAGCTGTATTATTAAAGTAGGATTCACTGTACCTCATGAGTTTGGGGAGGGAAGAGAAGGAAGAAGGGTTTGCTTTTTTTCTTTTTTCTTTTTTTTTAAATCCCACTTCTCTTGGCATTCTCTCTGCAGTCTGCTTACCCTGTGTGTGAGAAACACTGCTTCTTGTTGACTGGTATTGTAGCTGTTGACTTAACTCCTGCCTCTTCCAGCTGGCTGCCATGAGACAGGTTCTCCTCTGGGATCTCTCCTTCTGGCAGCAGCGTTTCATTCCTTGTCAATTTGAAAGTCAGTTAAAACAATGCAGGTTTTGATGCAGATTTCCTCATCGCCTGTAGGTGTCTAATCGTGGAGTGACAGATCAAGTGCTGGCCTGAATAATTTGAACCTGCCTTGCAAAACTCTCAAAGCAGTGGACTGAACTTCTTTCCTTCCTCATAATCCTACAGCAGATGTAGGAAAAGGAAGGTCTGGTGTGGCAATATGGAACATATTAAATATTGGTAGATTATTTTAACCCTGACTGTATTTTTGCTAGGCTTTTTTGAGTTTTCTGTAGTTAAATGAAAATTGGCTTCATCTGTCATTCATCCTTTGGTAAAAAGATGAGATGGGCTACCAGGCAGTTTCTAACAGAATCCTGAAATTCTCAGCCAGAAGCTAAATGTAGTTGTTTCCTGGTGGCATCTTCTGGGAGACAGTGCTTATCTTCCTACCAAAGAATAATTTTTGAAGAGTGAAGGCTTTATCTTAATGTCTTCTGGCTGTGCAGAGAGCATTACAGGCCCCTGGGACCCTGAGATCAGCTTTTTCTATCTGAGATCTCGGCACAAAGTAACTCTTCAGTGTCACTGAATATGCAACTGTGCCACTGCTGCAGGAGCAGACAATGTTAAATAGTCTGGCATGAACACAGTTGCTTCAAGCTGTTGAGGGGTGGGTATAAATGCACTTTCAGAAAGTGGAAATAAAGTGTGTGTTTGGGCAATGCTAGTCTGAAACCATCTGAAATGTTGATATCTTCATAAGGGTGTGTCTCRTTTGGCGGGGTATGTTTTCTGGCTGTATCACACCTATGTGGATAATCATTAGCTCTGTGTCTGAATCTTCTCCCGAGGGCATTCGGCTTCCCGTTTCTGCAGGTGAATGGCAATGAGGCATAATTTAGCAGAGGAAAGGACTTCTGCCAGCTGTATATAATCCACACCTGTTACTATGAGTGTAATCATTAACTTGGCCTTTTAAAGTAAYGGGAAATAATTACCAGCACATAGGATATTAGGTGCTAGCAAAACTTCCAGGCATGTCGACTTCTTTTAGAGTGGTTTTATGGCTGATTGTGTGTAACCCTTGAGACTTGTTGAAAGGTTTTGTATTTAATGAAGCTGAACTTCTCCGGAGGTGTAAAAGCGAAACAAGAAAACTTGTAATCCAGAGAATGACTTAATTTGGTGCTTTCTTTGTTATCACTGCTATTATAACTTAATCTGCAGTTCAGACGACTTTCGTGTAATTCTTTGCCCTCTCTTGGAAAGTAGAGTTGGGGAAACTACAAAACACACAAACTGCTGTTGCATAAGCATTGTTTGCAGCAAGTAAAGTTAAAGGGTTGCACAGGTGGTACTGCAGCCACATCAACATACACATGGAGTTGCATTTGATAGTAAATCATGTGCTGCAGTTATGCTTTTTGAGTCCTCAGGGTAGCATAGATATGCTTTATCCAATGAAGTAATGCTATAGTTTAAAAAAACCCCACCAAAACAAAGTCAATTTTTTTTTAAAATAAAAGTAGAGCTATAGTGGAAAATGTAGCAACTGTAGCTTTTATGGTATTGTCATTGTCTTTGGAGAAATAAAGAGAGACATTGGAGATATGAATGTTTTGGGGTTTGTTTTGGTTTTTTTTTTTTTTTTTTTGGTTGGCACATAGAATTACTTAAACTTTGAAAATGGGGAGGACAGTCGTAGATTTAAAACTCCTTAGTGTGAAGGGAAAATGACTTCATTGTGTGATTACAGAAGTGGTCTCATTTGCTGTGTGAGCTGGTACGACTTCCAAAGTTCAGCATGCAGCCCACTGCATCGACTGAAGAAAAAGCTAGAATAAATTAATGGGTACACTCACTTATCTTTAGGATGAATGACCTGTTAGTTTACCTGGGTAGGGAGATTAAAACTGAAGCTGGGTCCTGGTAAAAGGGAAAGCCATGAATTGAACTGTGGAGGATTGGGAGAGGAGTTGCATGAACGAGGTAAATCTTGCTGGATTGCTGCCTTTTCATGTCAATTTGGGACAGAACCAGTCTGATAATTCTGTGCAATGTCCTGACATGTAGGTCGTAGATCTTACTACTGTGTTAGCTTTTGTGTATATGGAGGCAGTAATTTCACTTTGAAAGATTCTTAGCAAATTTGGGCCACTGCTGCAATCTGTGTGTTCAATGAAGAAAAGTAGAAATATTAGGTAGAAAAGTTGACTTTCTCCTTTGTGATTGACTGGAGTAATTAATGAACATAAATTTATATCATTAAAGCTGACAGAAATATAACCTGATGTCTTGTCAAGTTCATTGGYATTACTTTGCAAGAGGCTGATTGAAGGTTCTGGGGAAAAAAAACCCCGTAATTGTATTCATATGAAACCTACAGCSTTTGTCTTTAGCTCATCAAACAATGGTTACTGAAAGCATCCCTAGATGTTTTCTACTAACCTTAATATTGTAAGTTTTTTGTATTTTTAAGGCAAAAGGTCCATTTAAAAGAATTTCTTAACTTGGACATGCAAAAGTGAGAAAATTCGTGGCTGCAGCTGAATGAATGAAACTTAAATTCTCCAAGGTATGTACAGAATACAGCTATTGTGGTAGATATTACTGTGTCCTTTTGAAATATTAAAGCTTTTATAGATGGATCTGTAATAGGTAGAGCAACAGAATTCAAATCCTTTGCTTTTTGAGTTGTTTGAGTATTAGTTTGATTTAGTAGGTGCTTCAATAGGTAGAAAACATTTCTAAGACCTCACCTTTAAATTCAGTGTGAGTCAATGGAGATACTCTATTTTGTGTTGGCTGCAACCTGAGGTCTGGGAAATGCTGGGCTGTACTCTTTGCTTAGTTTGTGAAAATACGCAGTTCAGGTGAAGCAATGAAAAGTTAATCGTACAACATTGAAGAGTTTAATATAGACACTTCAGAAYATTTTTAATAGAAATCATAGAGGAATCTTGTTTTTTAAGGTCCACTTTAGTATTTGTGTTCATTCTCAATGGTAATGCTCTGATACGGTGTCATGTACTGTAAAATTCCAGGATTTTTAATACAGTCCTTGAAAATTGATAGCTAACCTTTACTCAACAGAAAAAAGATTGAGCCTGTCCCTAATAGGTGTTCTGTCCTTCAGATGAAATATTAAACCAAGGTCCCTTTTGCTGTGAAGAAATAGTTCCTTCAGAAAGGGCAGGTTATAACCTTGGCGGATGGGCCAAGAGTCTCCCTCTGTCAGGTTGTAATGTTCAAGGCTGCACGACAAATAATATAGTGCTGTATTCCTGCTCTCTTCCAGTCCCAGCCGTAAACTAATTGCGTACTTGAGAGAATGGGATCCTGACCTGTGACTGGGCAACCTGTGCCACTGCAATACAAATAATGCTTTTTTTTTTAGCAGTCTTTAGTGTATGTTTAATATTTAAAGCCTCAAGCCAAGTGTAAAAAGCTCCTTTAATAGTTGCCAGCTAAATGCTTTTTTGTTGGCTATTATGCTACTTCTTACTAGACATTTAGAAACCAGTGGAAGTTTAGGATGAGAATTTTTTTTTTTTAAAATGCCTACCTGAAAGAAATTCAGGAAGTAATTACTTGGAAGGTRTAGTAGTGTATGGTGTTGAGGAGAAACCTTGGAACTCATCCAGCGTTTCGATGTAATTGTTACCCGAATKATATCCTTTCAAGAATGAAAACATTTTTCCAGTTCATGCAACATTTTTGCTTTTTCCCTTTTCCCTAATGTCAGCTCTTCCATTAGATTAAATATGTATTTCTGATTATAAAGCATGCTATCATATTTTGCATAGAGAATAATAGTAAACAAATTACTATTGCCTTCTGTTATGTATCATCTCTAGAAATTTCAGCCATTTGAGCCCTCAGCTTGTTTTACTATGTGTATTTGCTTGTGTTGAATGCATTCCAGCTCTTCATTTCCCAGGGCATATAAAATTGGTGAAATTCCATGGGAAAGGATTGTTTTGGGTACGTAAACATACTGTCAAGTGGTTTTAATGCTCAGGAAGAGCAGGCGCTTAAAAGTTGTGAGAGTTGAACACATCCATGTAGCATGCTCATGCACTCTCCTCCAGGCAGTGTATTGTGTTGGGATATCAGAAGACTCATTTTTTCAGAGATTAAGTCTTCCCCAACAGTTTTATCCATGATGATGAAGTCAGGAGAAAACAACTCTGCTGTTATTTCCTGGACGATATGTATTTACCTCCTAGAAAAGTTATGCAATAAATAAAGCAAGACTTGGCCTGGCCAAGGTTGATGGAAAGTTCCAAAAGAAACGTCTATGTATGGTTAGTGTTTTTGTTGAAGTTTTTGTTGCACTTGCTAAAAAGAGAAGTAGACATACAAATATACAAGACAGGCTTAAGTCAGGCTAAACATAGAGGTTTATTTTCCAATTAATTGGATATCTATTATGAAATGTGTAATTTGYAAGTACTTCTTGCAAGATAAACAATATCTGCCAGGGAAAACAGCAAATTTAAGTGTATTCACTACTGTCCCAAACATTCAATTTTCCAAYTTGCATATTGTCCTTAAGCCAGTAACCAAACCTTAACACGCCATGCTAATTTAAATAATATGTTTTGTCTTTTCTGTGTTTAGCAGTTCCTCAGTTTGGCCGAGCCAGCCCAAGTTTTTCCTGTGTGCCTTCTACACGTGGCTGTCCAGCCAACCTCTGCCTCCAGCCGGCCCCATCAGACATCCGTTGATGTGTCCGACGGTGTACTGGACATGTCATGTTGGTAGCATCTGCTGGGGAGCTTGACTCTCAAATGGAGGGGGGCGAGTGGCCCTCCACCCACTCACTCTTCTGAGCATGCTTACAAGGGAGATCCTSCAGTGTGGATGAGTCTCTCTGTCTCTTCACCACAGTGAAGAGCTCCATGCAAGCAGAGATTTCCTTCAAAGTTCTCAATCCCAAATACTGAGGGATCAGAGGGGGAAGGTTCCGTATGCCCCAAAGGCTGGATCTGTGACCAGGGATGACCTTTGCAAGGCAGAAAAATTTAGCTAGTTGGCTCTTTGTGGGTTGTGAGGGCTGCAAATCCCTGCAAGAACAGAGAAGGTGTTCTTTTAATTTTGTAGGGATTGTGTTTGTGGGTGGTGGTGGTGGGCACCGTGGCTGTTTGCTTTTAATAGTAGTAGAAGGGATTTGCAGAAAGGCAGTTAGTCTTATAAAAAATGGCTTTTGCTGAGAACCCTGTAAAAAATTACCATAAAAGTCAGCATGCTGGTAAGTCCTCCTTCTTCCCACCATCCTACTGCCACTTTCTTATTTATAGAGCATTTCCCAAGAACCTTCTTGTAGTCCCACCCTTGTATGTCTTGCATGTGTAAAAGTGCTGGAGAAGCAGCGTACACTGTCCAAAGCACAGTGCTTTTGCTTCTTCTAGTCCTYACCATCCTGAGTAAGAAAAGGGCTTATCTTTTATGGGGCTTTTGATAAGCTTTGGGAAAGTTCAGTTCTCACTGATGTCCTTTAATTTTGKTTTTTTTCCAAAAGAATGAATTTTGAGATAATTGGACCTTGAAAATCAAGTGATTGTTTTCCAGATAACATGTCCAAATGTATGTGTCTGTGTTCGGAGAGCAATGCCTCAAATACTTAACATTTTAAAATGCCATTGTAAATAAACAGTCCTTGGAAGTGTTCTCTGGGGATGTCACTGCCAAATTAAGGTAAAAATCGTGTAACAGGATGTCTGATTTGAGTGGCAGGGAGAATGAAAAGTTCTGCCTTCTGTGGCTTTTTTGGAGACCTGGAAGACTTGCATCAGTCCTCAGGCAGTAAAAGGACTTGGCTCCATGCACAAAAATACCCACAAGTGGCAAACTTA
This sequence comes from Oceanodroma leucorhoa, assembly GCA_030449065.1. NCBI lineage: Eukaryota > Metazoa > Chordata > Aves > Procellariiformes > Oceanodroma > Oceanodroma leucorhoa. Next base: position 2,622,621 of record JASVER010000045.1, on the reverse strand, counting down.
CTGCATGCTGAGAAAAGGGAAAGAAAAAAGGATGCGGTCACTATCCCAGAGATGCTTGTTTCTTTGCAGTATATGGGATAAGCACTGGAACAGCAACTCCTGGGGTACTATGAAGAGGGAATGTCTCCTAGAATATTTTCAGAGGGTTCAATAGACTGCGTATTTGCCTATTGAAAAAAAGGTGGTGTTTTTAAAAGGTGGACTAGCATTAAGAAAACAGTGCAAAGAAAGGCAGAATACATATTAAATACAGGGGAACAGAGCCTAGGATGATCACTAGAAAAGGCACCCACTGCTTGGTGTCATTTTCTCAATTAATTAGGGTGGGAAATGTAGTGACAAGAGTCCTGACATTTGCAAGAACGTGCATCTTTTTGACCGGCAGAAAATGCTGTCTGTCTCTTGAGTGGTTTAGGTGGATTTCAGATATTTGTAAATAATTTTAGCAGGTCTTTTTAAAACAGCCACAGCAATTGATGGCATAAGTTTTGCTTGGAGATTTCCAGGTATCTTTCCAAGAGAAAATGGTAGAAATAATTGTTTACTTTAACATAAAATTGTTGTTATTTTGTTGACAGCCTAGTCACAAATATTTTTGATCATTTGATAGCTCAGGCTAGAAATACAAAGACCTGCAAAATGCTCTTACTCCTTTGAGCAGTACGCTGTATCTTTTGTATCTGTAATCCTGAACAGTGCCAGAATCAAGTTTATAATATGCACCCTCAAGTACTTTGAACAGTGTTTGAGTTCTTATTTACTGGAAGATAAGTGCTCCTTGAGTGTCTACAAACTTGGAATGGATGTGGAGTACCAGATTTAATGCGGCCTTGTACTGACACTAATAATATTGTTGAACTATTGGGCATCAGCGTAGCTCAAATGCTTGCTTGCTCCTTTTCTGCATGCTCTCCCTACAGCACAGTAAATGTCAGTAATTATCCCCACATTATTTTAAATGCCATTGCTAAGGCCAAGTGTTTTAAAATGCCAGTTTGACTTAAAGATATTGTAGTTACGTTTAGGCTAGAAGGAATTTTAAGGAAATAAATGACCTGTGGCTCCATGAAAGTTTAAAGAGGCAATTTCCTTTGCCAGCAACCAGAATCTCGTTTATCCTCGTGTGTGCTTTCAAAGAAATATTAATACTTGCAATACAATTTTTGTACCTTTATTAAAATGTCTATTTTATATAAGAGAAAATAATGCTCTAGAATGGTGAAGTCAAATCCTCAGAGTTTTATAGAAGTTACTTTCAAGATTACCATTCTAACTTTTTTATAAAACTTCTGGTTTTGAGGAAAAAACAAGCTAATAGAAATCCTGAGCAGACATATCTGGGAAGCAAGGCACTAGCTATGCTCAGTCATCTGGTTTCATATGGTGTATCAACAGCGTGTTGCTCAAGTATTTCCAGATTCTGGAAGTGTCCTGGTGATAGTAGGTCTCATTCTACACAGAAAATGCACAGATACACTCATCTCTGTGTGTTACTTTTCACCAACCTTCATTGGGATGGCCAAAGCGGGCACGACCTCTTCCACTGCTCCCTGCTGTGTTGGGTGATCTGATGTGATGTGTATGTTCGTATTTAGGAGAAAGTGCTTTTAGGGGGGAAAGACAAGTAGGATATTAGTTTTCTTTGGGAAACTGCAAGGACCGGGCGGAATGTGCCAAGTGAGATGCTGGTTATGTCAGCAAAGAAACCCCCATTTCTGAGGAGCAATGGGGATGGAAGGGCATGTTTCTTTGACTGTGAGAACAGGGAGTTCTGCAAGCTGTTGTCAGTTGGAGCAGCAGCATCAAAATGCACATGGAAAATGATGTTGGAATTTATGCTTTGTAATAACAAGCTGGGGTGCTTCCGCTTAGCTCTCAATTAGTAGTTAGATTAATAGTAGTAGGCAGAATAAAATAACTTTTCTGTCATTCATGTTCTGGACTAAAAATGTTATTACTTCTTCAACAGCAAGCACTTTCAGATTTTTTTCCTATATACAGTCTAGGTGACAAGGTAGAAGAGGAAGGAAAGGAAGAATCAGGAAGAGATGTGGAGTATTTTGGTGACTGCTGGCAATGTAGGAGATGACTTCTGCATCTTAACTGATGAGTTTGTGTCTCCTGACTCTCACAGATACTCTCTAGGTCAGTCTACATTTGAATTTCAGTTCATGTTCTAAGTTTCTAGCAACTATTCTTTCACTCAGGACACAGGCCAATCTTGGCCTTTTAAGTGTAGCTATTTTATCGTTAGAAAGTGAATTTTCTCTTTTGGCTTTTTTTCCTTCTGTTTGTTCCCCAGCCTGCCTGACACTTCTAAGCCATAATGTAGTTCTTCCCTGTTTTAGCAAAAGCAGCTCAAAAGAACATGGGTCATTGTTCTCTGGATGCAGCGCGAAATCCTTTGCCTTCATATGCAACTGTGATATTAGTAACACAAAGTCTTCAAATATATCAGATTAGTGAATCCACTTCCAYGATACCATGACTCTAGATGAGCCTGATGCCCCAAGGAAGGACTTGACAATTTTGCAAATTTGGTGTCCAGTCATTGTGTTGAGGGGGATGAAGTAAAAGTGTTTTCATGATTTGTGAGGTTTTGGTTGTGTGTGTGTGGTGGTTGTTGTTGTCTATGGGTTTTCTTGGGTTTGTTTTGCTTGTTCCTCTAAGGTGTTCAGAGCAGCTGTAGCGTTCATAATGGATCCTGGGTATCATCAGGTACTATTCATCACCTTAGAAATGTCTTAAATGCCGTTTTGGATACGGACTGATGACAGAGATCTAGTTCAGTGGTGTAGCAAGAACTAGATTAGAGCCTGACCTAATCTAGTTTTACACACAGGAGTTACTCCATTTGAAGCTAATACTACAGTATTTGTGTCCAATGCTTCCTGGGATTGGTGAAAAGTGACCAGTTCCTGGTATTTACTCTTACAAGCTATTTGTTCCTGTGACTTACTCTGTAACCTTCCCGATGCTTCTGCAGGAAGCTGCTGTACGTACAGGGTTCAGGGTCTCACTGCCAGAGCTCAGTAGTGCCCACTGTCATGTTCAGTGAGGCTTTGCTCTTCTGAAGCTGATGTCCGCATTGGTATCTGGTTCAGAAAAGGGAAACTCACTGAGTTTCTTCACTGCACCTAAACTCCATGCTTCTAGGATCCRGTTTTGGGTCCAGTTGCTTCAATAGCATTGAATGGTATGTCCTTATCAAATTATATTAATTGTCTGATAGCTTCCAAAATACTAGTTTCAGAGGGAAGGAGACTACTAAGTTGCACAAATACAGGACTACTTCCACAAATATCCTTCCTAACAGTGTGTGTTGATATTCATTCTGTGTTTGCATCATTCTGAGAAGTGATAGTCTTCTGAGCCACACTCAGCTCCATCCTTGAACTAAAATAAAATGTTATTTCCAGAATGCGTACTGTATTCACAAGGCTTGTCATTACTGGAAAAAGAAGTTTGCATCCACAAACCTTAAAATTAATATTTGGCTTTCACATCAGTTACATGATATTCAAGATGTGAATGGTTTTATGCACTGAAATTTGTTCATCCTGTTCTGCTCCTCGATGCTGACAACTTAAAAGATCGTTCTCATGACGTTATCTAAATCACTTATCCCTATTGTCTGTCCACAGCAGACATGCATTCTCTTGCTAAAAGAGTGTGCATAAAGGTCGCAGGGGGAACTTTTAAAAAGGCTGGAAGAATGATTTATGCTGGTAGCCTAGACTACATCTGTACTATCTACCTTTCTATCTGTTTGCCATTGGCTAAATTGACAGGCAACAGTCAGTCAGCTGACTTGGCTGACTAATGAATATTGTACAATTAACTAAAGTTGAACAGTTCAATCAAAAGTTTCCATTTCATATAACATCAGCATGAAATTTGCTGCTGTTGTCCATAAGGTTGTGCACGCCACAGATTTCAGAAAGTACTGGCAGTAGGTGATCACCAGAGATTAATTTCAAGAATATTTTTGAAATGTGATTGAATAAGCTACTGCCAAAGGCATTTCTGTTAGTTCATGGCACTTTTGATCTCTGCTTAATTAGAAATATTGACCTGTTCTGGTGTATTTACAAACATACTCTGAGTGCACAAGTCTCTTTCTCTGATATACACGTTCCAGTTAGTGCTGTTGTCTCTGTAACATACGGAAAATTGGTRTGATAACGGAACTAGGTTCCAAAGTCTTTCCACTTTTTGCTGTCTGATGCATGTTACTCATTTAGGTACGTAATAAGTCACATTCCACATAKCTCAAGAGATAAGTAGTGTATTAACCATTAATCTAGAATTGTAGCTGAGACATTACTTGCTAACTATGAAGACAATATTAGATACCTCTTTTAAGTGCATTAAATACATGCAATATTACCCTGATTTGGCAGGAAAGACATTTTTCCTTTCTATTTTACACAGCCACTATAGCTGCAAGGACAGTGTAAAATCACATTTGTGAAACATGCTTTATGTTCTTTAAGTTCTGTAGCTTCCACATGCAAGGCGTTATTATATACTTGCTGTGGAAAGCATCTGTCACACTAAAATGAATTTGTCAATGACATGATTATTAAAATGTCCTGTTTGATTAAAGACATCCTGGTTTTGGATCAATGTTAGGGGCCTTGTAAGAGTAAGTCTTAGGTATTGGGTTGCTTCAAGAGAAAGAAATGTAAGACCAGAGTTGGTCTGTGAGAAGCTGACTTGAGTAACTGTTTATTTCTGTGAAAACTGCTTTTTATATCCAATAGACACAATTAAAGCTGCTTTTATTGGAACGAACAGCCTTGCTGCCATACAGGTAGAAGACAGATTATGAAGACTTATGTGATATTGTAGTGGAGCCCCTGAGAATAAATGGTCTAATCAGGATTAAATCAAATTGTCTGGGTGCTGTAATGAGAAGACTCAGATTTGCTTTTATCCCTCCAGCTAGCTGGGAAAACTCTCCACTGCATTTTGCAATGAGAGATTGTGTTATCATTTGGAGATCATAATAGTAGCAATAAAGAGAATGCAAGCTATCTCCAATTTATTTTGGCCCACTTAGTCCAGCATTTGATGTATCTGATATATTGTTTACACTGTGAAGTTAAATACTTCATGTTACATTTAAATGAAAATAAACAGAACCTAAAACAAGGAAAAAAGTGTGATAAGTAAATACTTGGGGAAAAATATTCCTCTGTACTTACAGCACTTTAGTAGGGAAGGGGAAAAAAAAAAGCCTGTAATGCGTTCTTGTGATGTTTCTTTTATTTTTTGTTAGCTACTTTGAAGAGTGAGTTAACACAGTGCCTCATTCTAGAATTCTAGAACCCATGCTGCCTCATGGGTTAACGAAATAAAGGATTTGCTGTGCTTTGAAATGGATTTAGCCTATAGCTGTGAAGGTCCTGTAGCACATGAATATTGGCCTATAGAAATGTAACTGCCAGTCAGATCTCCTCTCTGCTGTGATTTGTGTGAGCACCATTAGGAGGCTCTGCAGGTTGGGTGCCATCGATTTGGCTTTGGTCTGGCAGATGAGTGAAGGGAGGAGGGCAGTGATGTCGTCTTAATCCTGTGGCTTCAACCAGCTTCTGCTTTTTGCTTGTGGCTCTCAACATCCTTCACCTGATTCCAGTGACTGGCCAAGCTCTGGGACCTTCTCTTGGCCTGTTCAGCTTCTGTCCCCAGGCAAAGCCATTGATCACACATGGCCAGTCCTGCTGGGCTGTGCAGCTTCTGCTGTAAGCCAAGGCAGAGGATTTTTTAATTGCTTGCTGTTAACTCTGGAGAAACTACCATTTAATGGATATCATTATATGAATTTAAAGAAAACACCTGGAGAATCTAGATGCTTGTACTCTTCACAGCAGTTGCTGTTTTTTAACTTTAAATTCTGAGCTATGAGAGTTGTAACTGTCAAACAAGTTCTTTTCCTCCATGAAATATGATCGATGGATTGAGCAACACAACCCTAATGTGTTCACATATGGTGTTGTAAAAGGAGAACCTTTCCCCATGTATTGCAGAGAAGGATATTATACTTAACTCTCATTTGCAACTTTGATAAATTTTTTTAGCATGAGGAAGCCATCATTTAATGCTTTTCTTTTATGTCTGTTATGCCAGAAAATGTCATTATCAAAGCTGGTGGCTGCATTTTCTAATGTTTAGCTCTCCTTTCAAAACTCTGTGTGGTGTTGCTGCTGGTTTTTCATTTTTGCTGTCTTTTACTTTCCATCTCTTTCACCAAACAGTGAGGCTACCAGAGGTCCCAACATCCCAGTTGGTGTCGTGTCACATCAGACAAAAAAATGTATTGGTTACCTGTAAGCACACTAAACCCCGATATCTGATATTGTGGTGTTTTATTCAGACAAAGACACACATGATGTTTCATTTGTAACTGCAGTACACAGCTGGGGCTCACTTGCTGTCACTTGCTGCAAAGCAGGTGTGAGCACTGGCCAGGTGGGGTGACCAAATATCTTGCATCTTGTGGTGATGTCTATTCCAAAAGCTGCATGGAAGGGAATTAAAGTTAACGAGTGTAACTTTTAACTTGTAACTCAATCAATTACAGTGCAGGGCTGAAACAGGTATGAGTGCCATAAAAAGTAGAAGGTGTGTGGTGTTATAAGCTTAGGGCAAAATTTGTCCAGCCTGCTTATTTTTCTAAGAAAATTCTCTGAAGTTTAAATTGATTACACTTGGTAGAAAAGGGACTGGGATCCACCTTCAAAAGTATTTTCCATGCAAATGAGGACGACATCTTGATGAGTGTCTTCACAGCTACAGAAATAGAGCATTTCTACCCTGCCCAGACCTGTGGCTATTGCAGTTGATTAAAACATAGGACACTTATCTTTCATATCCTCTAATAAAAATTTAAATTTAACCTGTAGCAAGTAAATATTTTTTTCTGATTACATGTACGACTGAATTCAGTGCTTTCAATGGGATAGCCAGAAATGGACAAAAAACATGTGATAGTGTTCCTGCTACTGTTGCCGAGACGGGAAAAAATAATTCTGAAACTTGGTAGCTTCAGCCATTCAGTTGCCGAGTGTATTTTACATGTGGCTCTGGGTATTAGCTTCACTGTGGAGGAGGATAAAGGAAAGAAGGTGCGAAGGGATCAAATTCATTTGTAGTTCATTGTCTCCTTCCACCATTGGCAATGTTAAATAACTTATACTCAGTCTGTGTCAAAGTGGTGTTTGCTATGGCATTAGTAACAAAAAAAGACAGATTTGTTTCTACAGGAACATCTATCTGTTCTCTCGCATCTGGGGATTTGTAGTGAGATCTGTTAAAAGAGCTGTGAAGAGTTGAAAGTGAGAGGATAATAAATTATAAAAAAACCCCACCCTATGCTAGTCTTAATGCAACATATTAGCAAAAACGTAAGCATTCAAAAACATACAGGATTCTTGTATTGAGATTTCTCCTTTAACACTGAAAATGTTAATGTATTAACCCTTTGTGTTACCTTTTTTCACAGGTGTGTGTGAACACACAAAAGCATGCACTTAAGAAACAAAATGAAGTATGGATCCTGAGGTTATATGGATATAAGACTGCAGTTTAACATTTTAAGATAAAGTGTTACTATTTTTAGAGACACTTCACTTCCTCAGAAGCAATGAAGCCAGCAGATTTGTAAGGCTATGCAATTCCAACTCCACTATCAGGTTTTTACGTATGTCATCTGTACAGCTAGAAAGGCTTCAGACTCTACTGGGAATACTGGCAGTGGCTTCAGCAACAGGTGGGCATGGGTTTGAAGTTTGCTTGGTTACTTTAGACATGGCCTGAAACCCTCTTAGGTTTCGTTTACTTGTTCATTGCCCTTAGAAATCAGTTTGGTTTACTGCTGCCAGGTTCTCTAACAGGTCTGGTGGGGTCCATACCAGGCTTCTGGAAAAYAACATGATTTTTCACAGCAAATTTCATAAAACATGTAAGTAGTATCTTTGTTTGCTGATGAGGTACCGCTGCTGTCTGTAGAACTGTCTGCCCACTTTTCTGAGCAAAAATGCATGATAATTTTCAGAAGTCATGTGCCCCTTAAGCTTGGAAATAAATAGCTAGTTACAGCTATGGGCTTTGCCAGCCACTGCTTGGTAACTACTAAAACTTCCAAGTACCTGCAGGCCTCACGTGKTACAGGTTTGCCTGCTGAAAATACCTAGAGCCAAACCCTTGTAAGTCATTCCAAATTCTCTCCTCAGTGAATTTGGCTTGCGTTCCTTTTTAAGAACTCGACATCAGCCATTACAGAGAATCAAGTGTGTACATTTTCAAATTATTGGGTGGATAATTTCTTCAGATAACTGTTAATGAGCAAAGTGTACTTAACATCCGACCTTCAGGCTGTGTTGGATGTGTAGGGCCTCTGTTATGCAGCTGTTCTCCCTGTTGATGCATGTAACTTCTGATACAGCGGGGGTTTCAGTTCAAAGACTAGCATTTACAAGTTCAGATCCCGTTTCCGAGAATCTTCAGTAATACCACTTGAATTCAAGATTTCCATTAACGTCAAGCTATATAAATTGTTCTTCTGAAGTGCTCATGGAAAAAGCAATGAAGGCAAGCCAAGCCTGGTCCTCTGAGCTTGAGAGAAGAGTGAAGGGCTGTATTCCTGTCATCTGTGCAGATGAGTACCTGAAATGGGTTAGAATGAAACTATATGACATGGAGTTTCAAACTATTTCTGAGAAATTGCTGCTGTCGTAAACACTAAAATTTTATGGTGCAGCTCTGGTGAGGTATGTCTATTCAGTCTTCGGTGAGTTGATATCAGAAGACTTRTGACTTACACAGCAATTAGTTTGTGCTGAGCCTGAGCTAATCAGCATCTCTGAGAGAGACCATGTACTTGCCTGGGCTGGGTACAGTGCTGACAGAAGCACGCAAGATGTCCTCTTAGAAATTCAGGGAAACTTTCTGGAGGCTGTATAGGCATCCCCTTAGCACTGACCTTTCAGCAGGGAAGAAGGAACACAGGGGGAATGTAAGACACCTTTGTGCTCCTTGCTCCTAAAGTTTAGCAGAACTGTTTAGTGGAAATTAATGTTATATTCTGGAAGACCTTAAATGACTCACCTAAGAAATTTCTTTGATTGATGGCATTACATAAGGATGGTAGGACTTTGAATGTGGCTTCATCTGATTGTGGCTCAATTATATGCAAATGTAGGGTTTTTTAAACRTTTGTTTCTTTTTAGCTGACATTCTTATAAAATATTTACAGTTACATTAGTTTCCTTTTGTATACTTGGTGACTGATTCTTGTGATGCTGCAACATTAGAGCAGAGTTCTTTTCTAGTTTTTGAGGAGGACTTGTGTTACATWTCTACATGGTGATTGGAATTATTTGCATAGTTTTCTTTTAATCTGAAGCTCCCGAGAAATCCTAGTTAATCTCCGACAAAAACATTGTCTTTACTCACACTCTGAGGGGCTTTACTGTCATGACTTTAAAACRTGCTTACACTGTGACCGGCTGGTTGATGCTTGTTTTCAAAGATTCTGCATTTATTTTGCATCCATTCCTATCTTAACTTCAAGCACTTTGAAGGACTGCAAAACAGGTCATAAATACATAGGCTGACTCTGTGAATTTTGTGGTGTGAAAGTCTGTCATATACTTGCTGGTCATAGTAACAGTGGTATTATTCATGTAGAGTTCCTAGATTTTTACACATGAAAGCAACTCTCCAAAGCAGAACATCGCTTTCCTGTGGTCAGGATACAGTAAGACCAATTAATATGTACATGAAATAATTTCACCTCTGGAAAGACCTCAGTGGCTGAAGTGAAGCTTCGGGTGCATAGATGCTGACCTTTTGATAAGCCTYTTCCCGCCTGCACTTTATTGCTTAAATAATAATAATTAAAATGCCCAAGCATGTGTATAATATTCTCTGAGGATCAACTAGTATCTTAACACAAGATCTAGGGAGTTTCCATCCTACGGAGTGATGTATGAACTGATACTGGCTAGGAGGCACTACTTGAATACAAGAAATCCAGGGTGAGAAATGATAGAAGTGAATGAAAGACAAGTGCTGATATACCCGATGGCGTTTGACAGGCTGTGTCGTTTTCCTTCAGTCTCTTAATGCCTCAAAAGGGGAAGACAATAAAGGCAATGCCAGAAATGGGCTGTAGTGAGTGAAGGACAGTGGAGTGAGCAGGTGGCATCTATGATACCGATGCACATCTTGAACTTGTTAATTTATAGCTTACATGTTTCATGTATTTGGAAATAGACTAGCTATTTGGTCACAGTCCTGCAGTAGCGCTTGCTTGGTAAGGTGGAATAACTTAGTATCTTAATTTTTTTTTTTTTTGTCTTTGTTACCAGTTTGTAACAGTTTATTAATTTGTTTCTTTTAAGGTGAATGTGTTTCTCTTGAGACTGACAGATGCATACTGTTTCTAAATCATATAAAGACAAAGCTCTCATCTTAGTTTTCTGGCCTAAACTTGAGATGTGTTTTTGTATTAGCAAAGAGATAATTTTTGGACTGTGTTCAAGGTCTCAAGATTTTACCATATCTGGATGTCCACTTGCCTGCGTTTGTTCCCATTTGGCTTTCATTTTTCAACAGCTTACTGGCAGCAACGCTGAAGGAAACAGCCAATTTTGAGTGACAGACGTGGAGTATTCTCAGTAAGGGCTCCCTGAATGAGCGAGTACAACTACTCACATCAGAAGTTTAATTCCCAGAATTTGTCTCCTTCGTTTGGTGAACAAGAAGGCAGTTTAATGGCTGTGCAGCTGATTAAAACTAACTGGGGCTACACAAATTCGGAGATGTAGACAGCTATCAGTTGCCAACTGAGTTAAAACAGATTGTTAGCCAGCTCTCTGTTGATTTGATTAATGACCTGAATCAGTTGTTTTTGAGCATATTGCTGCCAAAGTGTGCTAAACAATGAAAACAGGAAACTTGTGTATCTTGAGTCTCTTTGCTACYGTGGTGTCACCAGACATAACGAAACGGAGGCTTTGCTGTACGTGGGCTGAATAGCGTGGAGAAGAAAAGGATATTTCAGGACTGATTATACCTCTACCACACCCAGGCCATGGACCGCTCTGAGATGCGGGAACTGGCAATGATCTGTGAGGAACCACCTGCTTCCTTGAGATTGCAGGGATATATCTCAGCATTTGCTCTCTGCCCCAACATATGTTTCCTGCTCTTCGGTTTGGGACGGTGAAGAGAGCRTGGCTGTAGGAAAAGGAATTTCAGAGTTGCCCTTGGAGCATCTTGGAGCTGCCTATCAAAYGTGCAGAGCAGCAGGGCTTCCTTCTCCTTCTGTTGTGCCAGGAGGGAGGGAGAAGGGGAGTAGGACACAACAGAGAATGTGTCCTAGTTATCCTGGCAAATACTGGGAGCAAGTTGCAAAGGGGAGGAGGAAATCAAGTTTGTTGATTGGGAAAACTCCCTATAATTTTAGTTGTGACTGTATTAGTAAGTTTGCACCAGCTCTTGTGCAGGCAAACCTCTTCTGAAGCATCCCCGTCTTCCCAGGAAAGCTAAGGGTGTTTGCCTCCTCCTGTAGTTGCTTCACAACAGTGTGTGTTCAGCGTTTGCTAAAAACTTTTACCACTTTGTTTTAAGCAGCTAAGGCTGAAGTTGCTGTTGTCTGTGGCTGTATTTTTCACAGATAGCTTTTGCAAGGCTAGTAGGGCAGAAATGAGTGAGACGACCATTCTGAGACCTGTGGCTGAATGTTGTACTAATGACTAGTAATGTTTATTTCCACTGTAAGTTGACAGTGCTGTGAGTAGAAGGCAGGGGATATAGTAGGTGTGAGCAGGTCCTTCTTTATATCCTGCCATACCTGTTTCATTTTCATCTACATGTTAAATATTATCACCAGCTTCTATAAAATACTTTGTATTAAAGCACAGTACTAAATACAACAGTGATGATTAAGTAATTTCTAAGGTTATTACAAGTCTAAACCTGAGAAAGTTTAAAATGCTTTTTATGTCTAATAAACATACTAAATTAATAAATTATTCTTATGTAAACATCTGAAGGTAAGAGAAATATAAGTCTGTCTGCTGATAAGCCAGGACCAATTAATTAATGAAAGAACTGGTCAGCCTGTTATTAGAAGTACGTTGAGCACTTTCTTTTCCCAGAGGAGCGTTTTTGTGAAACCAGTTCCCTGGCAGACCTGACCAGCCTCTGTCTTTCCGTGCGCAGTGTGGTAGCAAGCAAGGTAGTGGAGTTATTCTTCCCAGTACCAGGCTGTAACACACCCAGGTGAGAACAATTCCATTTCCGGGCTTTTAAGCAAAAGGTTCCTCCATTTTAGGTTTTAATTAAATATTTTCTGCTATGATGTTTTAATAGTCTTATTGGTAATTTTTTTTTCATTTGAATAAACTGGCAATTTGGATCGTTAGTTTACTGAGATACRCATGGCTTAAATCAATGAACCTTTCCTGGTGTTCTTGTAGGAACCAAGAGCAGCCAGGCAATAAAGCAAATTGTTGTACAGGATCAGGTGGAGAAGATTTCCCCTGCCACTATTCCAAACACATGTACTCACAATTCTCCTGGTAGATGTTTTACAGCTGTGTAAATACTCAATTATTATGTGCTGCTGCTTATCTAGCTTGCTTGCTTAATTTCTAAAACTATAATACTGGTCTTAACTCTGTGTATAATGTTTCCCCTACCAACTCAAACAACTCTTTCCCTTGAGTTCATGTTTTTAATTGCAGCTTTAGACCAACTCTTTCCTTTTTAATGTAACATTTCTTTCCTTTTGATCTTGATACCTACTTCAAACATGTAATTAAGTATGCATCTGCCACATCCTAAGCATTCAGTCTGGAAAAACTGCTGTAAAGCTGAAATCACCCCCTGTTCTTAATTTAGTGAGCCAGCAAGGTCTAAAGAAAAGAAGCTTGCAAACCACTGATTTTGTTTTTACTGTTACTTTGGGTGTTATAATATTTTTAAGCCCACTGGTTTTAGTTTACTTGTTATAAGCGCTGCTAACTTCTATCAGACTCCAGAGGGCAGTTGTCAAAGCGCTTAAAATAGCTCACAGATTCATCCATCTGATAGCTTAGTTTTGAATGTGGCTATTATGGGAAAATTTAAAGAAAATGCCGACTTCTGTGATGTACCTAATTATGTGCTGTTGTGCCCCATTTCTTTGTGACGCACGAGCATGTAACTACAAGATCTTATTCATCACAGTAATGGTGGGTCTGGTCATGTTCTGTTGAGAGCTGGATGTCCTGATACAAGCTGTGTCTGAGTTGTTCGAGAGTGCAAGGGCTAGCTGAGAGTACCTTCTTATTACTAGCTCCTCTCCGATAAGAAACCTGAACGTCTGTAAAACACATGATGTGTTCTGGTGCAGTTGGAGACTGACAGGTGTGTGTGTTGTAATAAGGTGCTATAAAAATGCATATATATGCCCTGCATGTTTAAAATCTGTTCTGTGAAGAGATGTTTCTTTTATAGCTCTACTGAGAGACCTCTCCACCTTTAGTGTAATGGTGTCTGCAGACTTTCTGTACAAACGTGACAGAAGGCAAAGTATTTGACTGAGGTTTAAAATAGTCTAGGAAAAAAAGCAAGCGGTACTTTTGGAGTGTTAGAGATTACCTTAGCGCTCATTCTGGATTCATCTTCCCTCGTTCTTCCTCTGTCAACAGGAGTTATAAAATACAGTATCCACTGGCCCAATACTCTTGAGATAGTACATGTCAAATCATCCCTTCAGCCTTACTTAACTGCCCTGTCTTTTCCTCTGAGCTGTTTGATAATGATTTAACCATTATTATTTGACTTTCCTGAATTAGTTTGCGTGGAAGGCTAGATAAGATGCTAGACGTCATCTTATAGCTGGAAATGTGCTTTGTGTTAGTAGATATGGAAGTTACTCCGCCTTAAAGCAAAACCAAAAGGTACTTCAAACCCCTCTTCCTGCCCCCTGAAATATCGCACTGGATGTCACTCATCAAATTCTAAAAAGGGACGAGTGTTTTTGTAGTCCTTTCGTATAACTCACTGAAGTATCACAGCAAAAATATTCTGTTTCCTCTGAAGCTGGATGACTTTTCCAGGGAGCTCACTTTAATATTTAGTGATTTCTTCACACTAGCAAGTGGAATTGTTGTTGTGGTTTAACCGCAGCCACCAGCTAAGCCCCACACAGCCGCTCGCTCACTCCCCCCAGTGGGATGGRGGAGAGAATCAGAAGGGTAAGAGTGAGAAAACTCGTGGGTTGAGGTAAAGACAGTTTAATAGGGAAAGCGAAAGCCACGCACGCAAGCAAAGCACAACAAGGAATTCATCCACTGCTTCCCATGGGCAGGCAGGTGTTCAGCCATCCCCAGGAAAGCAGGGCTCCATCACGCCTAACGGTGACTTGGGAAGACAAACACCATCGCTCCGAACGTCCCCCCCRTTCYTCCTCCTTCCCCCAGCTTTATATGCTGAGCATGACGCCATATGGTGTGGGATATCCCTTTGGTCAGTTGGGGTCAGCTGTCCCGGCTGTGTCCCCTCCCAACTTCTTGTGCACCCCCAGCCYGCTYGCTGGTGGGGTGGTGTGAGGAGCAGCAAAGGCCTTGACTCTGTGTAAGCACTGCTCAGCAGRARCTAAAACATCCCTGTGTTAYCAACACTGKYWYCAGCACAAATCCAAAACGTAGCCCCATACTAGCTACTATGGAAAAAATTAACTCTATCCCAGCCAAAACCAGCACAATTGTGTAATTTGATCAAGTGAAATTTCATTTAATCAGATTAATAGTTTTAAAGCTATAGCCTTCCAAAAGGRTTTGTGAATGAATGGACACATGGGAAAACTAATATGAGTTAATTTTTACAGCAGCTTATTCCACTGCATCAAAACTCGGTGTGGTTGCTTTTCTTCACCATTAAAGCAGCCTAATTTGATTTAGTTTACTTCGCTTTCAAACTTAAGTAACAAAATCATATTAAAGTCGCTTTAATTCTGAAGGAAAGCATCCGCATAGAGTTTAACTAATCATCTTTAGGTCATATGTTAAACTAATGCCAGCTGACTTTCCTGAGCATCCTTGCAAAGTCATGCCGCAAGAGCTGTAGACCTTGTCTGAGGGCTTTCATTGACTTCAGTGACAATTTTATTGCAGATAAAGGTGGCAGTCAGGCCCAACTGTATAATGTTAYAGTGTGACTAAAATGCAAATATGTCATTAATTTCTACCCTGTAGATATGCTTGCTATATCCTAATTTGGTTTAATACTGAGTTAATGAGGCTCTAAGGAAATGTTTTTCAAGTAGTAGGTTAAAATAATCTGTTTCATCATTATGCATATTGACTATTGCAGCTTTTTGAAATAAAAATACATCCAAAGTATTTAAAATATGCTTTACTTTTCTGTTACAGGTGAGACAGGGTACCTGTTGGCATGTATTATTGTTTTGAATGTAAACATGAGGGATCGGTTGCAGTAAAKTAGCTGTAACCCATTTCTATAATTGATTTGTAGGTTTTAAAAAACGAAAAATCAGGCTTTATATTATTCTTTCTTTGATTGGCAGTATCTGAAAAAGACAAATGCAGGCAAATGAGTGTTTCCAGGTCACTGGAACCACCTTGTTGCTCTAACATGGCACCACCCCAATAGCACTTGGTCGCAGCGGGTATTTTATGGGGAGGCTATGACCCAGCTTTCAGAGTATTTTGTATGTTTTGCTGGGAGGGAGGGGAGCATGCAAAAGATAATAAACATGTCACAAGGTATGGGAGGCTCCACGTAGGGTCCAGGGGATGGTTATGTCCATTGCATAGGTCATTTGGTCATGACTAATCAGCTGTGGAGAGGGTAAGCTCTGATCAATGCAGACGTCAGTTATTCTGTATCCGTGGCCASGTATCACTCCTGAAAACAGGTGCCTTTTGGAGTACCCATGCAGCAGCCGTGAAGGATGTACAGGAAGGATCCTTTTACCACTTGGCTGCACAGTATATTCAGTA
The DNA here is from genome assembly GCA_030449065.1 of Oceanodroma leucorhoa. Lineage (NCBI taxonomy): Eukaryota > Metazoa > Chordata > Aves > Procellariiformes > Oceanodroma > Oceanodroma leucorhoa. Next base: position 2,606,599 of record JASVER010000045.1, on the reverse strand, counting down.
ACACATCAGCTGAGATCTTGACATCCAGAAAACAAGAAAAAGTTGAAAGCATAAGATACACCACTTAGTAAGTGCAYTCATAAATGTCTTCTATTGGTAGGTAATTATGTGATCCAATGTGAGAAGATTTTGTAAGTGTTGGTAGTGATGTCCCAGGAACGTTTAGCAGAGGACAGGCACAGGTTTGTTGGAGAAGTTGTATGCAAGTGTTAAATTCTCTTTCTTTTCGTGTTTTTCCTAAAGGCTGAACGTAGAGCTTAACAAAGACTTGGGCCCTAATTTACCATCTAGGCAGTGAAAAAATGCCATGGCAGGGAGGGCTTATGCCTTACTTTATTGGTTAATTTGTGAGATGGGGAGTTGTTTGCAATAGTGAGATACTGTCCTGGAGRTTAGTCTGTGGCTACTGTATGCCGCAGCATTTCCCCGGCTTAGAGGCACTCATAGCAGTTGATCTCTGACCTGAGAGGAGAATTAACAGCTATTAATATGTGCTAATTGCAACCTTCAGCAATCACAGCCCCATCCATAGGYGGCATAGTGGCCTTGAAATCCTGAAATGGGTCAAAAGCTGTGTCACATAAAATTGCCTTTGAAAGTGCAGAGCTGTCTGGGAGATTTACCAGGCAAGTGGGACAGGGTTAGCATTTCCTYCTGACTTAATCCACCCTTGCACCTGGTTATGGGTTGTAAGAGCCTTTGCTCTTTTAATAGGATGGTTATACCCAGCATTCTGGCATCGTCTGTAGACCAGACCAGACCAGACCCAGTGTAACCCTGTCTGGCAGCTACTCTTGCTGATGGTCTTGTCATCTCTTTGAAGAGAATCATCTATTTCTTGTCATGATGGGGATCCGCCTCCCTGCATCACCCCATCTGTTCATCGCACTCTCACCCACTAATAGAATCAGGTCCTGGATTTTTCTGTTTGTTTGTTAAAAAAATTGTTCCAGAGTTGTCAGTGGAGAATTCACGTGTTTTATTGCATTTCTTGGAGTTGGTCAGTTGTTTCATGATGTAGACGATCTGAAAACAGGGACTCTTCCAGGCTAATACAAGCCTCCCACCTCTCCGGATTCTGTCTTTTGTGTGTTTGTGCTTGTTGTGTTTGAAATATATATTGTTTTGTGTCCCTGGGTTGTTAACAGTGCTGTTGGCAAGACTAGATGCCAGTGTGAAACACATCACCATTRGCATAAACGTGCATGATACTGGTATTTTGACTTCTAGGAAGGTTGCGTTTCCCAATACAATAGTAAAGGGGAAGAATGTTTTGCAAGTGATTCATGATTTGCTGAGATGATAATASATCTTTTCTTCAGACTGTTTATCCACTGTGAATGAATGTCATGCATTCCTCTTGATAAAAGAGGAACCTTCCTAAAATAAATGCTACAAAGCTAAAATTGTACACCTTTAAAATTGCACTTYGACAGTATAGAGAGGTTAAGTCTTGTGGATCAATACCCGAGCAAGCTGGACAGGTAGTCATGTTTTCATTTCAGCTACAGAGCTTTGGCTTCACCTTGGCCAATTCACTTCATCTGTGGCCTGTTTCCCAAGAGGGGAGTAAAAGTAACACTTTCTTTTTCCTTCTTTAATTCTTGATGTAATTTGTAAGCRCTTCAGGGTAGGGACTGCTCCTTACCCTGCCCAAGTCGGCCCTCACTACCTTTGTCTCATGGCAGTAAGAGGTAGGAGAGCACAAGGATCTTTAACTGTGTTTTTATCCCCTTATACTGATGAAAGCCCTGACATAAACATTGCTATACCAGCATACAGATGTTTTGTTTAGTTTTTCTTGGTATAGTTCATTTTGTTTTGCTGAGTTTGACAAAGCCAAMCCATAAATAGTTATAAGTTTGTCTATAATAAGCATATTTCCTGATGAGGTGTTGTGGCAAAGTTTATTAAATATAGACTACATCCTAGTGTGTACACAAAGCTGAACACAATTAAGCTGTGTCATGGGTGAAGCCTTATTATAATAACAGATAAAATCCTGAAGCTGGTCTTGACTTTAAAATTGCACAGCCATGCTGAGCGACAAATAATCCAGTAGTTCACTCCAGCTGAGGTGTTTACCAACCATCTTCTCTTCTCCACAAGAAACTTCTTAAGGTAGACGTGCTTTGCAGTCTGTCGCCAGAATTGATACAAGCAGGAGGTATCCCRTGGTGCGAAATGCAGAGTTAGTGTGTTGCCCCCAGGAGCACGGTGCTGGCAGCGCACTCTTCCCTCTCTGTCACACTGCAGTCCAACTTGGTGACCTGTGGTTTTGCACAGACAGGAGTTTAGTCACATCTAGACTGGTCCCAGCTGGTTAGATCTTTAAATAGTTGCTTAGTGTTCGACTGGAAATAGAGCAGTTCAAAAAGGAAARGTTGTTTTTTGTCAGTTCAGTAGGATACTCTGCTTGCGGAGACACCGACCAACCAGATTGTGCACCGGAGGCAGCTGCTGGGAGCTTCTGGGAACGAGACCCTTGTGTCAGGCCAGCCTGCCCTGCTTCAGTGCATTCCCTGGGCAGCATTTCCTAGCTGTAGCCCAAAAGTTACTGTAGAGACCTGAAATGGAGGCTGTTAATATCAACCTTGCTCCTCCACACTTTGGGGGYGAGTCCGAGACAGAGCAACTTCTGCCAGTATGGAGCACGTAGGTAGCATGTGTTGTACTGGTAGCAAGCACGAATGTGGCCTGTCAGTCAGTGTAATATAACACGGGATTCTTGTTAGAGGCAAACAATACGATGCTTCAGTTTGAGCCTTCACACATTTCATTTATCAATACTTATGTGGGAGGAGAAAGTACCATAGTTTGTTCTCCCATATTGTCTGCTCTCCCATATTGCAGAGGGAAGGTGAAGCAATTCCGTGGGCTCCTTGTTTGTGTGGGTGATGCAGACATTAAAGCTGGTTTTGAGGTATTTTAAATGCTTTGGTTTTGCTTTGTTTCTTTGTGTCCAAACCAGAGACAGAAGTAGTGTTGGTTAACAGAGTGGGAGGCTGTTACTTCTTCTGGAAGAACGTAAGCAATTTTTTATAGGCTTTCAGTGCTTTCTGGACTGTAACTCCTTTTCAGCACTCGACCTGCTTGCAGCATACTGACTTCTCCAGCAGAAGTTTGTAATGGTATGTTGAGATAGGGATTCTGGTATTTTTGTTAGATAATATTATCATTCGTCACCTTACAAAAGCCTTTGGTTTTAGTTCTGAATTTTCTGCTGTGCTTATCTACTGCATTTAGCTCTCCAGAGCGATCCCGTGCTCTCGTTTCTAAAATTGGGCTTCACTGACATACCTTGGAGTTCCTCTGTGTGCTGCACAGTTAGTTCAACAAATATACAAGGCTATCCTTTCACTGAGAGTATTTTCTTTGCAAGTAAAGACCTGACGAAATCTAGTAWTTTTTTTTTATCAAGGCAGAAAACACTATCTGTTTATTCAATAAAAAAATGAACAGAAAAGACTGAGGATGAAGCCTTGGCTATGTGACAAAACATCCCTTAGAATGAAGGTAGTGCCTGGAGCATCTGCCAATTTATTGGGAAGAGCTGGAGTACTAAATGCCTTGGGGCTGTTTATCAGTCTCCTGAAACCCCTGGCTTTCAGAGGGGCTGGGCTAACCCACTTTGAAGGAAACCAATCCCTGACCTGGTGACTTGAAAGAAATGCCGGGAGCTGGCTCTCAGATGTCTACTCCCCCATTATGGCATTTTCTCATCTAACTGAACATCTATCTACGGCGATGCTGTCTGTTTTAACCCAGTTTGTTCAACAGAAATATGCATAAACTGTGTCCTYCTTTTAAAGTACTTAGAATTTATAGTTTTGAGGGGCTAAATAATTTCCRTGGCTTAGACAGGGGTTATTTGTTACGGTAACTGCAACAATTGGAAATACTGACAGCCTGACAATTAGCGTGCCAAGTGTACAGCCACTATGCAATACAGGCGCTSCATTTTTACGGGCATGGTGTTGACTTCTCCTTGAATGGGAATCTCAAACTGAGGATTATAATATTTCACAACTTTTGAAAAATATTTATTTGGACTTAAACTTCAAAGTTAAATAGTACCTCTATGAGTGCAATACATTTATGCAGTAGCTTTACTTCATTGAGAGTTTGATTAATGCTAAATTTGTAGAAGTAAAAGGATTTTTTCCAGTGACTTAACTGTAATAACTGAGAAGAATRAATGTCCTAATTTAATATTTACGTAGGTGTCCTAGTAATAGGCATCCTACGTCCTAATTATATATGAAAGAAAAGTGTCGGTGCTGACGTGAGTTCATATGTACTTGTAGGATAAGAAGCACAGATAGATTATCTATCCCTTATTTTACCTCCTTGCATTAACACATCATGAAATGAACAAACCCTATTTTATGATGAATTAATTTATAGCTGGTTGATATTGATACACAGTTTCATATTTTGTTCAGTGAGTCTGTTGCCATCGTGCTCAGCATTTCTCAGATAGCTTACAGATTGCACTGCCTTTCTTCCCCCCCCCCCCCGCCCCCCCAAAGGTATTACTAGGGTCATTAGAGAAAATATTTATTCATAAGGAATTTGTACCTTAACACATCTTAATTTTCCAACTCTGATGTCTTTGGAGTTTTGTTTGATACTTGATATATTTCTTCTATTTTTCTTAATTTTACTATCTCTACTTTTGAAATTTAGAAAATAACTCCATCCTGTATTTATGGATAAACCAGAAAATAATTAGCTGGTTTCTGTTGTTTAGCTTTGTATAGCAAGTTTTGAGATATACTGGGCCTATTCATTTATGGGAAAACTTCACTCGTGAGGAGAATGTTACTGACTTCAGTGTATTTAAATCCAGTAAACTGGAGGGAGTGAGTATCTTTAGGATTAGAGTCCTAGCTTATCTTTAGGATTAGCTAGTAACTAGGCATGAACTTTTAAGTCCTTCTAAAACAGAAATCTCTAACTTCATTCATTAATGGCCATTTCTTTTAGGAAGACATTTTTAAAGGCACATGTGGCTGTTTTCTAGGGAGTGTAGGCTGCTTAAATGTCCTTTTGTGCCTTTGAAATCTCTGCTATAGTTTTTATGAAACATAAAACAGAGGGAATGCAATTAATTAGTGCAGTCTTTTATCATTCAGTAGCAAAGAGGAACTGTTAAATGCTTTTAGAGCACTATGTTATAATAGAAAATTATTGTTATTCTTTAATATCAAGCTGACAAATCAGGGAATACAAGGACTAATTATGAAGGATGGAAAACAATCACAGTTTACAAAGGCTTTGTTTATGGCACAAGTTTGCCTGTCAAAGCAGACAGCATAAAGCAACTAAATGATGTAGAATCTCATGTACTCTTAAAGTCGTCATTTTTTTTGGTTTGAAATTGATGCTTCTTTGTGACTTAGCTAAATCCTTTAAATCTCAGGTGGTTTAAAAAAATTGTCTGTCTTTTAAGCAGTGCTCTGCTTTGCAAATTAAAGTCTACCCAATGGTATAGAGCAGCTAAAGATTTTGCTGCTTTTAATKAAAATAAACAGAAATTTTAATCAGGGCAGGATCTTTGTCTGAATAAGGGTTGATGGTTTGGTTTGCTTTGATTCGATTTGACTGTCATGTTTTTAGCGACTGTAATGTCCTGATTCAGAAACGCTTTCCAATGTCAGGGTGTAGCATTAGAATAGAAGTTATATTATGCACTTARCCTGTTCCTGGGTAGAGATATGGACATTGTTGTGTTCATATATGTTTCCCTGCGTATAGCTGAGAGTGAGTGAAAGTCAATTTGATTAAACAGGTCTGGGTAGTAAGACGACTGCATGTCATACCTAATAGCTCAAATGCATCTAACCGTTTTTGCTCATGGCTAAATTACAATTTAAAGAGAACAAGCTAATTTCACATGGCGTTCTTTAGCAGGAACAGTAGTGACAGTTGCTTTGTAAACGATTTCAATCTGTTTATTTTAAAGGAGCTTTCAGTGCGATAAGAGATGATCAAATGTTGCTTTGTAGCTCCKAAGTCTGATGCAGCCCGAGTCCTTGTCAGTGCTGAGAAGTGCCTGAATGTGCAATAAATGTACTCTTCTTCCATGAATACTTTTAGCGTACCTTGTCTGCAAGGTTAATGCTTTGGGTTGGAGGGGAACCTGAATGATAATAAAAGGAAACTGGATAATGTGGATGCAATAGGGAAAAACTCAGGCTCTGTTAAAGTCGGTGCCAAAATTCCCACGAGCTTTGACAGGGCAGGTTTTTTGTTCACAATACTTCATGTGTACCTTAATATAATAGAACTTTGGGCTGGGACTGGAGTGTTYGTATCTGAAATAATTTGTGACCAAGTGGGGCTTTTCAGTTTAAAAACACAGTGGAAATATATCATCAATGTCAATATTACATCTTAAGGACAATATTTTTTCACAGTGAAAGGAAGTCTTGCACAGCTGTTCTTAATGTGGGTCCCATTTTATCCTTCCCACACTGCTCTAGCACATACATACACACTCCCTAACACACACAGCCCCTTGTGCTTGCTGACAAGATGAAATCAATGTTGTAGATCAGCTGAGGAATATTGTTTAAATGTATTTTAGAAGGTTTCCGATTTAGCTTTAGATTGTCATAGTAATGGACTCTACACAGAGAATACTTTTCCTCTCAGGATCTTAAAATGCYTCAAAATAAAACTTATGCTACACTAATGTGTTCTGTTATACTGGCACATGTCGACTTTCATAAGAAAAAGCTCCCGCTATGAAACATCGATTTGCTATACGCCTCACTTATTTGCATGATTATTCATATGTACATTACAGATCTGATTGCCTGYGTCACTGTACTGAGGGCTGGCAGCTCTTATTGTCAAGTCTTTTGTCATTTCTGCTACGCCTCTTTTAAAAAAAAAAATAATAAAAATTAAGAGAGGGRGAGAGAAAGAGAAACCTAAGCATCTAGCTTAGGTTAATAGAGTCTTGCTAGTCAGTGCAGCTCCACGGAGTCAGTGAGGCTGTGGTTCAGATATAGCCCAGCCAAGCTCTGTGTCACAGCGGCTGGAAAATAAATGTTTTGCTCCAGATAATTTGCTTAAAACAATTTTGCCTTTTGAACCAGCTATAATCCTAGCCTGGACATACCATGAAATATACAGACATATGTGCATATATGTATGCACATATATGTGTATGTATGCATATACATATRCTTGTGTACACAGACACACAAATATACACACACAGACACWCAGAGTGTAATGGAGTTAATACTGCTATGTTAGCATATCCCATGACTCCAGCAGTAACTGCGTATTTTRGTTGCAATCTCTCCTGACTAATTCTTGTGAAATACAGTGTTTCTGAATGTGATTCTCTGTGCATTTTAAGAGCTTTACTGTGAGGTTACTCCTCTCTCTCTTAAGTAGAGCTGGTAGAGCATATTCTTTCCAAATGTTTGAGATTGGTAAATTTTTTTAACAGAGATTGCTTAGTTCATCAGATAGACAGCTTTTGTAAAACACTTCTGTTTTCATAAGAAATATGTACAGTTACACTGGAAAATATGGAACTGTTCCTTTTTTGGGCTACCAAAGTGAAAATGTTTCCTTTTTTGGCAAGAAAATGTTTTTTTATAAAAGTCTGACAACGTGTTGTTTTTCATCAAAATTTCTTGTGAGAAAAATTCTCACTTGCTTATCAACTCTTCCCCTAACCTCGGGAAAGGGCTTCTTGTGTTGCAGCTTCTTCGCTGTTACGTGCAGCCTGATCAGAAATGTAAGAGCTTCATGGCCTGCTGAACAGAYGGTGATGTTCTCCTTTGGCAAAAGGGTGTGTGTTTTGGCAATGCAATAGTTGGAAAAGGACAAGCTTTTGGGTACGCAGTCCCTTCCTCAGGTCCGTCCTGTCTTTACACGTTGGCTCGGTTAACTTACTAACAGCCATTTCCTCTCCTGCATCCTTAAATCATCACTAGCACAGCATCACTACGCCTACAGCAGTGAGGATGTGCATCATTTTTACTGTAAGGTAAGTGGGCAAGGGCAGTGCTTTATCACCTGCCTTCAGTTGACCTTGCCTATTCTTTGCTCGCTTTTTACAAGGTAGTGACTGTATGCTACCTACCCGTGGCAGAGAAGGTACCTTCCGTGGCAGAGAAGATGACCCATGTAGGTGTAAAGCTGCCAGCACTGCAGGCAGTAAATGACTTGGGAAGTGACGTGCTGATTGTGTGCGTGGTGGAGATATGTCTGCAGCGCCATTTGGCTGTGTAAGCAATGGGTATGGTTAAAAGCAACAGTGAAAGTTGTGGGTTGGTTTAGGATGTGTTTGGGTTTTTTTAGTTCTTGTTTTAATCTTTAGCACTTTCTGATCTGAAATGTCCTTTTTCTTTTCTCTCCCTTTAAAAAGAACAAGGGGTAGAGAAAGTAAGCTGCCACCAAATAATATTTTCCATCCAGAAAAATCTGTTTTGTTTGTGCTCTGACCTCCTGTTAACTTATTTAAGAAAATAAATTCRGGAAATCACTATGGCAAGTGCAAAACATAGATTATGTTTTTCAGATGGGTACTGGTGGGTTATTGTTGGGTTGGTGTTGTTGACAATAAATATTTAAAATGTAGAAATAATTTATTAAAAAAATGCACTAGAAGTTTTATGCTCTAGTTTTTATTTGACTGTAAAAGGTCTTTTGTAGAGGAGGCGATCTTACCCAGGGCGCTGGTTTGGGCTGCAGAGAGAGGGGGAGAGTTGTGAGGGCAAGGCTGATGCTGATTTTCCTGAAGTTTATTTGGGTTTTGTAAATTCATGTTGCTGACAAGATAGTTACCTGCTCTTGGTATTAGACTTGTGTTTCACATTGAGTTCTGGGTAGAAGTGCTATTAAAAGCACTCATTCTTTCATGTGCTGCCTATAAATCTAGATATTAATGAAATAGTAGGGCATCTTTGATGAATGGTGTAGGACGAGGACTTTTTCTCATCCTGCTCCAAGTCTTTCCTGCTGCCAGGAGGGAGGGAGAAAGTGAGCCTAAGAAATAGGCCCAGGTCTGTGGGGCTGGAAAGTGATTTTCTGCTTTTGTTTGCTAGCAGGAAGAATATTGTCCTTCTTTCTTTTACCTACTATGAATTACCATAAACTCATTTTATTGTGCTGCTCATTTGCTGTTGCTTTTAAAGAACAGTTTTGTGAGCGCACCTGAAGAGCTGATGCAGGGAGGCTCCGGCTGGTGCTTGGTGTGTTGGACAAGTCCYGCTGCTTTGAAAGGACTGAGACTAGGTGAATTGAATTTCTCTTATTTCCAGGCAAAGTCTMATTTTTCTGCATGTTGAACTATTTMTTGAATCTGTTTAATGAAACTAACTAGTGTTATGAAAAACACTCTGATCAAAACGCAGTTTGGGGTTTATTTGTTGTTCATTTGACGAAGTAGTCCTGAAGGGATGGGGAGAGGTGGAGAGGGAGGGAAACTCATGGCTGTGGTGATACTGGGGAAGTCCTGATGAATATGATGTCATGAAGCCTAAATATCCTCTGTTCTTAAAACAAGGAATTTAATGGGCAACTGTAGATTCCCTTTGGAATTCAAATCCATTGTAGTTACTCAGACACTGCAAAACACAGTTTGTCAATAATAAGTCACCTCCTTTAACRCATCATTTAGTTCCTTTATATTTTAAGTACCTCTTCATAGTATTTCCAAATCAAGAACATGGTTACTTTGTGTTCTCTATTCCTCCATACATTTTACACTAATCSTTCTATTCAAAAGCAGAGACTGGSACCAAGATCGTTGTTAAATAAGCACCAGTCATGAACTTCCTTTCAGYTGGTGCCTATCAATAAGTYCATTTATTAGTTGACTATTTGAAAMTGCAGTATTTCAGAGATKACAGTACTTCTGTCTATTCCCTTTCTTTTTTTTCTTTCTTCAGTGTACAATAGAGCTTGTAGGTGTTCATTGGCTTTTYATAGTTTTCTTTTTTTCTTTTAAATGCACTTAACATCTTTTTAAAGAAGTGAAAGGGACTATATGCAGTGAAATTGCCTGRGTGTTTGGAGCTTTTATTAACATGGTCCATCCCACAGACGAGAACATGTCTTYAAGTTCTTGAGTTAATTTTTTTGTCTGGGCATGAGACCAAGGACTGCGAATTTATGTCCGAATCTTATATCTGATCCTATGTTAAACACATCCAGATGGAAGGTGATATTCTAATGTTAACAATCTGCTTCCCCTCCCTCTGTTGCCTTTCCAAGCAGTTGCTGACAAGTCTTTTTGACAGTATTTTTTAAGTAAATGAGATCAAGTATATTGAAGGTCTTTTATAGCAACAACCCCTGAGAAGGATTAGACTTTGCAGTAGTGCTGAAGAACCTACATTTGCTTGTACTCTCTCCCTGCATGAAGCTTGCAGCTTGCGTTGGTCTGTGCCCTAAACTCTGGGCATCCAGACTGAAGGAGCAGGGATTCGCAAGCCCTATAAATCACTGCCTGCTGCGAGCATTTGCTTTTTCCTGATTGTGATGTGAATGCAGAACTAGAAGCTCTTGCTCATGCACTTTGCCTGCTTACTGCACCCACGGCCCTGCTGTGCGTACCAGTGTGCTCGGGTCTTGACCTCAGCATTGCATGCTCAGCAGCAGTGTGGGTTGGAGACCCTTGTGTAGGTGTTTCAAGGCACTTCTGGCACCTCGGAGCGAGTCCAGCAGTCTGCACGGACACAGCTGTGAGACRTACCACGGTAGAGAAGGCCAAATGTGGTAACATCACAATCTTACTTGGCACTGTACCCCCTCTGCTTTGCAGATCTCAAAATCAGCAGGAACCGCTGTATGTGTTTTGGAGCGCCGTGGCAGAGCTGGCTGTCGAGGGGGTCATGGATGGCACAGCTCAACCCAGGGCTCCTGATCTTAAGGCTTGTTCTGGTCCTTCCACGCTGTGCATTCTATGCAAATGCATACCATTCGTACACTTTATTGCTAATGAGTTGTAAGATTTGTAATAAATAAATACATTTCTGCATAAACCTGTAGAGTTTTTCATCCACTCTGTTGAAGAACACTTTTTTCCTACTTTGTTTTGGTTTTGGTTCATCCTGGATATAAAGTTTTGCATCTAAATTATGTGGATTAAGTGATGTTATTTTAGTTCATTTGAAGGATGCGGAAATTAAACATTTTTCCTTTATGACCGGATTATAAAAGAGACAGTCTCTCTTTGACAAAGATAATTTTGTTTGTTTTCATGTAATGATTGTCCTGATCTTACTGCATTTCAGCTCTTTAATTCCTTATGTCTCAAAAGTTAAGATGGCACTATGTTAGCTTTTCTGCTTACCATAATCTGATATTTAGGTAGATGTTAGAAGAGCTGCATTTAAATTACTTTGCATCATCGATACCTAACAATTCACAAATAGATGCTGTCCTTGGTAACATAGGTTTCTTCACTTGACTTAGTTTATTCTGCATGTAGGGTAGGTCTGCCTCCCATCCCAGTTTTATTCTGCTATGCAATTACAAAGCCTCATCTATCCTGAACCTCCATCTAAGTCTTCCGTGTCTAGTCTAGGCTTCCTGCTGTACAAGTCTTCAGGAGTACCTGGCCAAGAGGAAAATGGTCCTTGGGTGGTGGTTAGGCTAGGTGAGCCTTTGCTTGCTGGTTGACCAGCCTGGTGCTAAAATGCATCAAACTCCATTATGATTACGTGTCAGGTTTTTAACAGAGCTGCTATCCTCTGCCTTCACTGAAGCCACCTGTAATTCAGAATGCTGCATATTTTAAAATTGGCCAGTTTGTATATGTATAATTTGAGGTCACATAAAAGCCCTCATTTACCTCCTACGAACCTAGTGTGCAGTGGTGTAAAAGCAGTCCCTTTCCTGAACTGATTGGCTGGGTAGCCATTATATGCCTTCTGCCTTTATTTCTTTTTGAAAGAAATATGTGGTAACATTAATCTATAAAAGTACTAGTGAACAGATCCTGCAAAGGAACATTTAAAGTGTGTTTCCTGATGTGTAAAATTTGCTTTGTTGTGTAGGAATAGAATTCTGAAAGAGTTTTACCAGTTGTTTCATGGAAGTGTTTAACATTATTCATTTTAAAATGGTACTTGCATGCCATGGGCTCTGACTTGGACTTTACAAAATGGTGATGCCTGAAAGTCTGCAAATGATGTTCACTGCTGTTGGGCTACATCCAGAAATTACTACGACTAGGTCAAGGGTTTCCATCCAACCAGAGAAACAAATGTTGCTGACAGGACAGGAGCAGAGCTCAAAAGCTCTTTTGGATACTTGGCAGGACTCGCTGACCACTTTCAGGTATGCAGTGGCTCCCAAGCAGTTGCCGTAACAGATGCATTCCCCAGTCAGAGTGTAGAATGTGCTTTTATAATCCAAGTGTAGATATTTTCACATGCAAAAAAATTATTTTTAACTTGACAGTGTATTCTGCATATATAAATAAACATCACCCTGTATGGTAATATTCTCAATATGTTGCACAGGACTGTAAATGTGTGCTATCAGCAGTAATTAGAGACATGCATCAGGCAAGTTGTAGGTTTCAGCATTGCCAGCTGTCACCTTCGCAGCCTGAGCACCCTCTGTACCCAGACCGACTCCTGGTGGGCTTTGAAAGGCTTGCTGCAAACTGTGATGTCACGTCAACAAAGAGTTAAAATTCTATAGGTTTTCTGGAAATACACTACATGCAACTCTTTCTGTCAAACTTGAGCTATAATGCATTGATACCAGTGAGTCATCTCTCTGACAGGGCGACTCAAACCAAAGGAATACGGGTTTATTCGTTTCTGTCCTCTCGGGGTGAAATAGATTCGCCTGTCAACTAATAATGACTTTTCAGTTTAGAACTAATTCGTATTGATTTAATTCCAGCCCGGCCCTGCAGTTTCCTTGTAAAGCTCAAACCCCTGCTAGAACTCTAGAAGGTTATGCTTGCATGCTGGGGATTACAGACAATATATAATGCACAGTAACTTTTATAATCATTAAGGAGAAACTTGCAGCTTCCAGTCCGCAGAGCTATCTGTGATGGCTGTTCAGCTCCTGAGAAGGTAGCTACACTTTGGCAGCTCCCTGTAAGCTTTTCAAACTAATTCACATTACTGCAATCATCTGTTTAATTGTCTTTCCTTTAACTTTAAGCCATTCATTTAGTGGGTTTTGCATCACTCCGTTTGTCTTTCTGAACAAAGATAAAGTTAAATTCAGTAGAGCTACAACAGTGCAGCAAGTGAAACAAGCTGCGTGTACATCATGTGGATAGATGATAATTTATTTGCCCGTGTGGTGGCAGGAGAGGGTGGGTCGGGGAAGGGCCAGGAAAAAAAAATGCTTAAAAAGAAGATCTAAAATAGCATTTTTATCTGCTCCTTTTTTCTGTGTACATCTGCACTCTGTCTCCTGCTGTGAAAGATTTACTGATTTGCCTGTGTGCAAACGTTGAACTAAAATTCCTGTAAACCTTTATTAGTTGGAAGGAAGTCTGGTTTGTGGCTAAAAGGCTGGACTGGAAATTAGGAGACTTGGACTTGTTTTCCAGGCTAGATATAGACTTCCTGGGTAAACAAGAAAGATTCCCTTAACCTTGCTTTGCTTCAGATCTTGCTCTCCAACGTGGGGATTAATAGTACTTCCTTTCTCTCTTCCTTAATGTCTTGTCTCCGTTGATACCTCTTCGAGACAGCACTTAAATTACTGTAATCTGGGTCTCATGGAGACCCTGTAGTCATAAGTTTTAACAAAAATAAGTTATGTCCAAAAAGCAGAGAAGCCGCTGACTTTCTTGGAGAGCAGACTCTCTTAAAAAGTTTATACTTATTTGACTGCCAGTAAAAAGAAAAACTTTTCAGCTTTTCATAAGATGTGGGAGTACTATATGCCAAACTAAATCTCATCATTTGAATATGCCAGAAAGTATCTTCTAGGTTGTTTCTACTTCGTGGCTTTCTATTTGTGTTTTTGTGTTTTCCACTTAATCAGCTGGTGGCCAGTTGGCATGAATGCTAATCCGGGCTGCTGACAAACTTCTCCTTGTCTTTGGTTTGTTTGCTTAATGCTACTTGTACAGTTGGGTGTATCTGTTAGAAATGGTGGCCATTTGAATTTAGCAACTGGAGTTTTCCGACAGGTTCTTCACTGGTTTTGCTACTTTTGATGATATAGTTGAAAATATGTTTTGGGTTTTTCTTATTCCATAGTCGTAGGAAACAATTGTTCTTCAGTTGTTGCTGAGACGTAGAAAGCTAAAGCAGCAGCAAAACAATCTCCAAATGCTGCTGTGCTCTGAGCAGTGACATGCAGAGCTGTAGCTTGTAGGGCCCTGTGACAGGGAGTGGCACATACTTCATTGATTAAAATTTTGTCAAACACTGGTCCTTCCTCATTTTAATGCAACGGCAACGTTGCATTTAGTCTAACACTCAGAGCAACCAGGGAACCATGTGATTGAAATATGATGTGGTTAATCGTAAAGCCTCCAAGTAATACAACCTTAATTGATGGTTTACTGATAAAACACAGAAACTGGTTCTTTAAAATTGGATAAATAAAGGCAAGTGAACTTCAGGTATGATACCATGACCAGCTAAAAAGTAATTTGGAGCAGGTGCTTTTGATCTGCAAAATGTTTGAAAAAGCCTTCAGAAGGTTTTGAGGATGTAACATGACTAATGCAAGTCTTATGTTGGGCTTTAATGGGTTGTTGACAACTATGATAAGAAGAGAGTGAAAGGCTTCAGTTGCTACTGGTGAAAGTTCCTTGGCAAATACTGGCAGCTCACAAAGTAACATACCCGGGAATATGCAGAGCAGACAAATCAGGTGTTTTGACATCCTGTATGGAGAGCAGTGTGGTGCCAAGCCTGCACTTGGCACAAGCAGCCTCTGCAGCATGCRAAATTCACATTAGTGTTAAACCTTCTCAGCAAGGTGTGAGGATGGCTGGAGTCTGCATGATGATGCAAATGGTGAAAACAGCTTTTATTGTGGTGAACTTACTCATTGCTCGTTAATAGTGACGTTCTAGCCTGGCTCTGCATGTTGATGCTGCGGTTTCAAAGCTTCATCACGTTGCACTTCTCTCCATGTGGAGGTTTCCTGCCTTCAGAGTAAGGTGCATGGAGTTAATGTTAGACAAGCTTTGCCAGAGACTACTGTGCCTTTGTCAAAAGTCACAATGTGTAAATGTGACTTCTGAGCAGTCCTGCCTGGTTTAAACCAATACATGTGGAGAGGAAAGTACTTCTCCCTCCGATGGTCCTGCCTGCAGATGTTCTAACAAGAATGTGGAGGCTCCAGAGGAGACTGGTGAGTAACCRTTTAATACAAACCACTAGCATGTAACAACAGTGTTTGCTGTCAACTACCCAGGCTGGATTAGCAGTGACTGCCTGCAAGCAAAAAGCTCAGTGACGCGCTGTCCATCTCCCGAGCCTTCTGATTTCCTCGAAATGTTCCTTAAAGTTGGGCTTAAATTAACTATTCATAATTACCTCAGGATCTTTCCTTCCTCTTAAAGCTTTAACTCTGCAGACACACCAACAGCCCTGAGTCTCCGGAATATTCTCCAGTTTACTGGAGAGAAAAAAGATTAATTTGAAGGTTTTACTTTAAATTCTTTCATGGATGCTACTCAGAGCATTATTTTTGTCTTTTTAGTGTGCATTTTCTAAAATCCTTCTGCTGAAACTTAGAGGAATCTGCCCACTGTTTAATTTCCCTTCTAGTTATGAGTCTGAGATGGAATAAGACTCACTTAGGCTCAAACCGTTGGTAAGGGTGGAAAAAACAAGTATTAACCGGAATCAACCTGTGTTCCTGTCTGTCTGACTTACAAACTAGTCCATCCTGAATTCACCATGAAAGATTCCTGCTTCCTTTTCATGTGGGATAGCACTTCATGGTCACTGTTACCAGCTGTGTTAAATAGAGTGCTGTAAGTGAGCCCACTTCAGGGGAGGGGTTATATGCGACTAATAATCACAACTGGAAGCCAAAGACGGAGCTGGTTGATTCAAGGACAAAAAGCCAGTACCGGAAACACTTGAGTTTCTTACCATATGCAAACAACCCCGATTAACCAGGACGTTCATCAGCCAAGGTAATCCTTCTGACCCTGACTTTGCACACTTATCTCCTTCTTTGCACTCTGTCAAAGTGCTGGCATAATACTTCAAAAATACTTTACACTGTGATCAGCAAGATTGAGGAAAAGCTATCTGCCCCTAGCATTTCTTGTCCTCTCGTGCCCTTTTTTCACCTGTCACAAGCAATCAGTATGCTACAGTGATGAAGTCAGGACCAAAGATGCTGAAAGGCGCGMTGTACCGATTGTCAAGGAATAGAGACTGGATAACGTGCATCCTGCCAGGTCGCTCTTACTGTCATCTACTGGCTGAACTAAAGTCCTTCTACAGACCTCTCGCATGATGAGAGAGGTATCTTAATTGTTTAGGAATTCAAGCATAACATCTTTCTCCCCTCCTTCGGTAAATACCTCCTTTTAAGTCTGCCTTCATGTGCTACCTGAATTTCTGCCAAAGCATTTCTTATTAATTTTGTAGAGTGTACACAACCTTGAGAGATGATACTTCATTACATATTTGCAAAATGAGATTTTTTTTCGTGGGCTAAAGGATCTTGCGGTATACTTCAGGTTAGGGCAGTCACTGGATTTGCAAAAAATTTTTTTCCTTCTCTATTCAGGTTTCCTGTCATGGCTACATTCCTTCTATTCATAAAAGCAGCGTGTTGCTCTTCAGTTTGCAAAAATTGCATAACGTATGTATTGGTGATTAAACAGGAAATAGCTGAGAGGGAAAGAGGCTTGGAGGAAGTTTGTGGTGCCAAATGAACATTTTATTTCCAGAGTTTTGCTTTCCAAAATATCTAGGCTTCGCATCTGTTGAAGTGATGCATCAGTCTGACGGTATGTTTGACTGCGTATAGGAGTTTGGTTGATGTATAAGGGTACTGAGTCAATACAACAGTTTCTCCATTGCCCAGCAATTTGTGTTTTTTAAAAAAAAAAGAGAAAGATGACTGTGAATCTGTCTCTGTGAGTGTCCTCTCATGCTCCAGATTATTTAACTGTCCTAGAGAATCAAGGTATGAATCTACAGTCTCGAAGGATGTGCAGATCTGRGCCTCCTTGTTGGGATGGCAGTTTCTCATTCATCGTCATGGGGTTCAACTCGCAGCAGCAGGATGCTTGCGACCCCAGGCTTCACATGTATGCGGCAGGACACACTTAGATTTGGAGCAGACAGTGATGGAAACTGGCTGGTAAAGTTGATAACTGTTCAACATGGGCAACCGCCTTTGACACTAGGGCAGAGCCATAGACTTACAGGTTGTTACCAAATAGGCTCAGACAGACTGGTCACCTCTAGAAATTGTGGAGGAATGCCGAGACGGAGAGCAGAGAAGGCACCAGCAGCCAACATCTTGTGTTTGGCTCCCTTGTACAGTGATCATACTCCTGAAAGTCTGGGAAAAGCAAATGTGGTAGTAACGCAGAAGCCCCCAGGCTTGCTTTGTTTGGTATTCATTAAACATCACACTTTAGTTTATGTACTCTGTGTGGTTTTCCCAGAGGGAAGGTTTGTGCTGTTTTTTTCTCAGAACTGCTCTTTCTAAGAAGCTGGAGGGAGCTCCCCTCTCCCGGGGAGTCTTCACTTGCTCCTGCTGCTTTTCACTGGCTTGCAGATGCCTGTAGTCACCTTCCTTTGGACTGAAAAGTGCTAGAAGGGCTGCTCATCAAAATTGGCTTTTTTTACAGCTGCATGGGACAACACAGAGTAGCATCACAGYTTGCTTGGTCCCCAGTCCTCAAATGCCCCATTTTGACAGTGCATCTTGCAGTTTTTGAAGAGAAGGAGGGTCGGGAGGCTGGAGATCCAYCCCTGCTTTCCCAGGCAGCTTTTCACTGTTGTTCTGTTCTGCGACCCTGTTACAACCTCCTGACAACTTTAAAAATGAGTCAAATAGCACCGTGATCTAGTGATTTATGGGTAGAGCCATCCTATAACAATAATTGGCTGGYTGTCAGTGTAGTCACATCTGGTTTCAACTCGTGTTCTTCTGTCAATAGCCCTAACGCAGACAAGTAGCTCCTCCACCAGTTGCGCAGGGGCGAGATGAAAGGCTCTGGCTTGGCTGTGGTGTGTGGCGAGCCCCCGGTGTTGTTAATGGAAGCTGACAGTCTAACATCCATCTGCTCCCAATTTATACTTTGAGATTTATTGTCTCTTGAAACGATAAAATAAAGACTTGTGAAACAGAATTACTGGTTCTGAAAGCTGTAGGGGAAATGTAGCATATCTCTCCTTCCGTACTTTCAAAGCTAGAAGACAGAAGARAGGCATTTTTAAATGAAAGCAAAGCTCTTTCACAAGGTCTGCTAGGGGTGGACAGTAACCTGTCCCTCAGTCAGGGTTCGTGGTTGTTGTTTGGCTGATGCTTGGCTTCAGGAACATGGACTTTGAGGTCTCTTGTGTTTCTACAGCCTGAACTTTAGAATTTCATTCATTTACAGCCRTAAGAGATACACAAAGTATCCTGGCCAGACCCAGAAGCCCAGATATTCTGGGGAAGACGCCAAAGCTTTTGTTCTTCTTTGGCATTTCTTTCCCTAGAAAGGGTTGAGCCCTGTAGGTACAGAGCAACATAACATCGYCATGGTCCTTTATGTCAGTGAGAGCCAGTGCCCATGTTCGGGGCGGAAGGGAAACCCTGCCGAGTTTTCAGCCAGGAGACAGCAGAGGACAGCGGGAGACTCTCTGCTTGGAGTCTGGCTCCTCTCACTTGGGAGCAGAGTCCAGCCCAGGCTGAGGACATTGTGTCAGGAGAAAGTCAATGGGACCTCAGCAACAGGGTGGGTTCTTCGTCAAGCAAAGCAGCTGCGGCCAGGAAGGGTGGAAGTGGCAGAGGCTGCTTCAGGCTCATTCTGGAGCTGTTTGTGGAACTTGAGGAAAATGTTCAGGGGCTGGAAGTGTGCCAGRAGGCTTTATATGCGCCTGTGAAGTTTATACAGCTGCAGGTAACCTAATGCCGGTTCAGCAGTGGACTGAAGTCCCCAGCTTGCAGCTGTGGCAAGTGCTGGCATTCACRAAGTGGGTGAAGCTTTCGTGTGGTGTGCTTGAAGGAGTCTTGTTGAGSTGCTCCAAATTGTGCCTTTCCAGTGATGCAGAGGGAGGGAAGGGCAACGTTAATCACTGAGGACAACGGACATAACAAATAAAGCTGGAGTTGGAGTGTGAAGGGAAAAGGTGACATGAGAGAGGTAATTRCCAAAGTTCCCATAAATACCACCTCCATTTTACCTCCTTATCGAGATGGTTGTGTTTGAAAGTTTGATTTGATGTGCCTTTATAACAGAAGAAACAACCTGAAAATAAAAATCTATCAAAGCCAAAAAGGSGGGGGGGAGGGGGAAGAAGAAAATGTTGCAGTAACCACTTCTGTGTTTTTCTCTAAAATCTGAAAGAAAAAAGGCAATCCAAAAAGTAGCATCTGCGTATAGATATTTCAAAGTAACAGCTGTAGTTTTTGCAAACTTGTGCGATAGTTCATAGACGGAATTAAGGATGTGGATATGACAAACATCAGTTGTATAGAATGAAGCTGAGAAATTTCACGTTTATTGCTAATGTGCCTAGAAGTTAACATATTCATACCCATCTGAAACACCTAACACTATCTCCCYTCGCTGCGGGACTTAGGCATTTGAAAAAAAACTCAGTAAAGTTACTAATCTAGAATTGCTGAATGACTGGAGAGGAAAAATATTYACAAGGAAGGACAAGTGTTTGTCARAATTTTTTGATTTGTGGAAGTGTCCGATTGTTTTAGGAGAACCTGATGTTTCTATTAGAACAGCATGTATGCAGCTCTGTTGAGTTGTTTGTATTATGTTTAATTTGTTTATACTACTTAATTGCCCATTATTAAATGACACGATTTGAAGTTTATCTGTTCTGCTGTAGGAAGTGAGTAAAGTTTCTATAAACAACATGTTAGGATTTTTATTGGCAGAACAACTTTAAACTTTTTTCCCTAGAAATCTGAGTCTTAAGTGTGCAGAACTGTTTTCAAAACCTTAGAACAAAAATCTGCATTAAAAACAGATAAAAGATGTTTCACAGCTAACTGGTTGATAGCTTTTCCCAATATCCGTGGCAATCCAGGTGAGACTGATGTGTTTCGTATGCTTCCTTGCAAACAATCTAGACTTTCTGACTTTACTTATTTTGCAAATGCAAATAGAAGATSTAAGGTCATAAAAAGTTTGTTATTCTTAGCCATGTACTTTTAGTAATGGGACAAATACCTTAAAATTTTTTCATTAAACTGGGACATTTGCTACAGAACATGCTTTCTTATCATTAAAGAGATTTTAAAGAAATTATGCTTTTGGAATACAAATAATATATTGCTGATACTTTATAGATTTTCATATTCTTCTTGTAGATGACCAAGATCATCCCAATTACAACTCATGTCCACCAGTAAAATGGGAAGTAAAAAGAGTGCTGGGCTTCTCCTGACCAGGCAACTAAGTTTTTTCATGAGCCTCTCACCTCGGCAGCTCTTAGGCAAATAAGCGCTACTTCTGTCTCTCAGATCTGTGAATTACAGAATATGGGAACCTTGGGCTGATAAACACTGAAATCACTTTCTGTTGGCTTCAGGGGAGATCTGAATCAGCCCTATAGTGAGAGGAAAACAGGAAATCACTGATTCAAAAAGCCAGATTTGTTGAGTAATTATTGAAATTTTGCCATGGGTCATTTCACTGGCATTCTATATACTGTATAAATAGAAATGGTTAAAAGTCTTCTGTTGCAGTGTTTAAATAAACATGTTGTTAGAGAATTTTAGGAGAAGGCATGAGGAATGCAGCTGAAGTGGCAGCATCACCCTTTTCTTTTGGTTTTTGGTGAAAGGCTCCTTGTTTGTGTTTTTCTTCCTATTATGCTGCTTGAAGGGTTATGTTTTAAAAAGAAGGAGRAAAAGGGGGGACACACCTCATTCACAGAAGGCGAGGTTTTCAAATGAACAAATACTCATTARGGACCAGATTATGAAAATGCCTGAATTCCCTGGATTTCAAATCTTAGGTCTTCTAACCACTACGTGTGTGCTTTGGGGTTTCCCCCCTCCCACCCTCTCTTTTGTGGATCATTCTCAATGCTTGCTCCGGGTAACCTCTGCAACAGGTACTGTAGCTGCAGGGTTTCTAGGTGTTTGCTGCACGGAAGAGCGTGTCAAGTGTGCTGGAGCACAGCGTTTACTTTCTTCTGTAGAGGCCAATAGTGGTACAGAGCCCATGTCCGGSGTCGCTGCAGGTTGCACAAGGCTTGCATTTTGTTTTGAAAAATACAGCCTCATAAGCTCAGGCAATTTTTCTTGCCACTAGTGAGCTTGGGTGCCTTGGTTTTCAGGGTATTCAAGATAAAATGCCCTGGGAAGACCTTTTTGGGTGGGGGTTYGTTTTGTTTTAGTTTTAAGGGAAAAAAAAATAATTCTGTGTTTTCTTTGGCTCTCATTKTGGCGATCCAAAATATTACAAATGCCCTTTGGAACTTAAGGACAGAGTTTTCAAAACCAGAAAAAGCGAAGTCCTTTAGAAATTCTTACCACCTTGCAAGAACGCTGGTAAAATAGTAATGAAATAGTTACRAGAGGTGTTATGTGGCTGATTACTCTGATATTTTTGGCATGTGTGTTCATTAGCAGTTGACTAGTTACAAGATTATCAAACGTTACCAAATAAATAAGACTAGACAAGCTTGATTGATGCAGCTGCTGTCACAGCCCAYTGAGCTCAGAGGGAATTTGTAATGTTTTCTATAGTGCAAGGGGCACTGTGCAGTCAGGCTCTGACGGATGTCCTGCAGTAAGCTTTGGTGGTTTAAGACCTCACTGRTGGCAGAATAGGCAGAAAGGCTGCTGCAGGTCAGTCTGGCAYGATAGCTAAAATTTATCTTCACCTCTGGCTTCAGGCTCTGGGTTGTGCCTCGAGAGTGGCACCCCACTCCTCTCCTTTACCCGGCGCCCTGTTATCTTCCAACGGGGCAGGCRTCTGTGGAGAGTGATATCTGACACATCCACAGCACGTTTCACTGGAGAACATCTGGCAGAGCYTTTGCCTGCCTCTTCAGCCTATGTTGCCTCTTTTTCTTCTCACTTCCTCTGTATTGTATTTACCTCCCTCCCATTCTGAGCTGCTAGCGTTCAATACTTTCTTTGCAACGCTGTGAGTGATCAGAAGCGATGCCGAGCAGCGGAGGAGCAGGCTTCCCTGAAGTCTTTGGTTAGATGTCACGGGGACCTGTGGGAGAGAGAAGCAGATGTTTGCACCTGTGTGGAGCTAGAGAGGGAGGCTGTCCCGCTCGCTGCTCAGCTCGTTGGGGAAGCAGTCGTTTGCAGATTTGCTTCAGAGGATACTAAGGTTCCTACCAGCTTGTGCTTTGAAACAAGTGGTTTGTCTGTTGCTATTAAAATAAGAAAGTGCAGCAGGACAATACACAGGGACTGCTCTGTTTTCTTTCTCTGGGAAACAAAAGGGCAAGAAAACAAATATACAGCTGTTTAGGTTATATTGCATGGAAAAGTGTAAAAATACAAGCTATAGAAAATAAGTAGAAATGGCTATTGAAATGAAGAGATAAAGCTAAAGCTGAATCCTTTATTTCGCCAGATTGCAGGTCATGCCACTGCCCTTTTTTTATCTGGCCAGGCAAGTGATAACATGGTAGCTAATGATGAAGCAACAAATTTCTGTCCCGATTTTTAAATACCATACTGCAGTATTAATGTAAGCTGCCCTGTGAAATGCAATCTATTTAAGTAATCCTGTTGACAGCTGTTTTCCTCAGCCCTTGATTCACTGCTCATCTGGTGACTGCCGATTGCCCTTACCACCACGCTGGCATTTCTCTGTTTCCATGGTGCTGCTTTGCATATAGAAGCAGCGCTGGAGTGTGTGCCTAGTGCGTTTTTACTGTATTAATTGTTCTCATCTGGGAAAGAGATATCGGGTCAACTGGTTAAATGAAGTTTGCCAGAAATGGAGTACGAATCAGTAACTTTAACTACCCAGAAGCCTGATGCCAGGGACTGAAGACTTGGTGCAGTATGTCTAAAAAAATGAAAAAGTAGTTTTGTTTTACTACAAACTTTGCTTTGCTCTTTCCTATAGTTTGGGGCTTAAGCTGTAAGTTTAGGGTAATATTTTCAAGAATCTTGATGATTTAGAAGATTGAATTCCTATTTTAAAAGTGAATTTTTTTCCCTAGTGATTTAGAGTCCTGAGTTTCAATTTCAGCAATCCATTCGATGGCACAATACTGCGAGTGTCGGCTCTGGTGCTTTGATGAGAACGGCTGCTCTGGCAGCAGACAGGAGCGGATTAAAACTCCCTATATGAAGAGAAATATTTCCCATGGATGCTTTGTGGCTTTCACTTACACTCTCCCATTAAAAAAACAAACAAACAAACAAAACCCCCAAACATTTGAAATGACATAAGAAGATGGTTCAGTCAGTAAGTTAAAAGCTTAGAAATGCCAAAAGTTGAAGTTACTTTGAGAACCTACCTATAGTCTTCTTATGTGCATGCATTATGTTATAGTCTTTAATTATGTGTTTCTGCATTAGTTTTTCTATGGGTTCTACCTCATTCAAAGCAACAAGTAGGTGATATTCATTGAATGGATAGAGATTATCTGACATTTTGTTTTCATCTCATTGCTCAGTGTCCAGTATCCATCTATTATACAGTCAAGCTTTGCACAGATGACAGCAATGTTAATTGTCTTGTGATATGGTGTATATGGCGTACCTCACTGCGGTATCGAAGAGAACCACCACAAAAAATTGGTCTCTGTTTACTGTACCACTGTCACGTAGGAGATGTTTTCACCTCAATTGCATATTAAGAAAGTAGGGCACAGAGTAAGGAGGCAGAATGTGTCCCTTGACTTTAAGACATGTAGGTAGGATTATTTTACTGGCTTCTTGAATTTAGGCAGCATTTTATATGCTCCAAGCACAGCTCCCATTGGTTTTGGTTGGAACTAAAGATACTGGCCCTGCAGCAAATCAGTCTTACAGGTTCCCACTATGCATCCTCTCCCGTTCCCCTGAAATGGGGAATGCATCATTGACACCCTTTTATGCAAGGTTAAAAATATGCCTTACTGCAAAGTTTCTGGGGCATTTGGCACCCAGTCTGGGGGGCTCAGATGTGGTGAAAACCCATGTCTTAATGACTGTGCCTCCTGAGATTCTCCATGCAGTGGTAAGCTGAGCTGCCATATGATTCTTTCCCATGAATGATGGGATAAATGCTCGCCTTTCCTGAACACCCGAGAGACTGGGATAGCATTGGAGACCAGCAGCACTCAGGAGGGCTAATGTATGTCTGCTGCAGGGAGGACTGGGTACGAGCCAAAGCAGAAATGGATTCCTGGCATGTGCCCATTGTGCTATCCAGCCAGCTCACCAAGGTCACGCAAGGGTTGGGTGTGTAGATGGAAGGGGCATGGGACCAACCTCTGCATACTGCACTGAAACAGCTTGGTTACGCAGGCCTGCCAGGGAGCTTGGCCTGGCATCTTAAAGAAACTCTGGAGAAAAGAGGGCTGCTGACAACAAAACTGAACTGATTTTGGCCATAAGACTTGCTTGTCTTCCTGCATTTCCCAGCCTCATTTACCTGTTTTCTTTCAACTCCCCTAACAAATGAAGCAGAGATCAGTAGGCAGTAGCCTCTGTCACTGCACACCCTGCAATTGTTCTGCCTGTTGTTCATCCCCTGGGCAAAGGGGGCCTTTCTTGGGACAGCTCTGGCTGACAGTGCCTCCAGTGCAACCTGTGCCTCTCTGGCCAGGCAAAGCAGAGACAGAGAGRTGTGCTACCATAGGATTTATGGGTACTGGAGAGGAAATCTTAAGCATTGAAATAAGAGTTTGCAGTTACCAAAAAAAGGAATTATTAGAGAAACCTGTAAGTAGTGTTCTCTTCTCCAATCAAAAGTACTAATTTTGCATTAAAAATATATTAAAAAAAAAAAAAAGGCATTTGAAATGCCTTGTTCTCCTTGTGAGATCACCCTATAGATATAGTCCACTTAATTTCAATGTGCTTAATTGAGACAGCCACTTTTACTGGGACATCTCCCAGGGAACCATCTTAGCCTAATGATTATCAATGCCAATGGTTGTTGCCTAATCAGGTCAGTGCCATAAATCCCGCTTAACAAGAATGCATTCAGTGAGTATCAAGTGATTAAACAGTGTTTAAACAGGTGTTAAATAAGTGTGGGATGCCATGTTTAAACACAGGGAAAACCAAAATAAAATGGAAAGCAATAGGTGTGAATCTCAAAAATAGTAAGTACTATCTTTGTCCTTTTCATTTAGTGTAGGACTTTCTCTGATAAGTCTCAAATCTCATTTGGAGTTTTTCATCTTTCATCACGGGACAAATGGTCCTGTGAATGAAAGCCGGCTGGATGCTTAGGGAATCGGCACTAGCTCCTGACCGCTCTGATTAGGTTTGCCACTCGCATAGGACTTCCCAAAGATCCTTAAATACTCCAGGAATTTGTATATATTCTGGGATATTTCTTTTTGAGGGTGGGGTGGGGGGTGGGGCGTTATTTACTGGTAGTTGATATGGACTGCCAGAATACTTGCGGTCTATATATTCTGCTGCTGCCTCCTTGTCCTGAATACGAACGGCAGGTTTTGTCCGCCTTTGTCCCCCTCTACAAATACAAGCTGGCCAGAAGTGCACCTCCTTTTCCTGTGGCACAACCTACCCCTTAATGCGGAGGTTTATTGTATCAGGATTCTGCTGTGCAAGTTGTGTTCTCCATTTTTGATGTGATTATATGCCCTATAATCTCTATTGATTTATAACAAAATACAATTGTGACATATTTTGTGAGTATGCAGTACTAAATTAAATTTTGTAGAGAAGCTTAATTGTCTCTCTCTGTAAAGATTAAGAACAAGAGGTGTGTATTTTCTAACAGAAAACTATTATTCAATGTCTGATAGAAATTCTACGGCATCGAACTGAAACCTCTGGAGCGTGGGGAACTTCATGGCAGCCCTGGAGGCAATAAGTCCGTCCCTCTGATGTCACATGAAGTGCATACAAGTCTCCATGTGCATCTAAACCAGATGCCTTTCTTCATCTTAGTCTTCTAAGAAACAGGCCTCTATTTTCTGAGCATTTTCATGGCCCTGATTGCTCTAACATTTTGTTTGCAGACTTCTAGGTTTTCACAGTTGTTTTCCTAGC
Organism: Oceanodroma leucorhoa; assembly: GCA_030449065.1. Taxonomy (NCBI): domain Eukaryota; kingdom Metazoa; phylum Chordata; class Aves; order Procellariiformes; genus Oceanodroma; species Oceanodroma leucorhoa. The sequence continues at coordinate 2,580,262 of JASVER010000045.1, read as the reverse complement.
AACCATGCCAGCTTTGAGAGTAGTCATTTTGCATTCGTTCAATTGCAGTACAGGAAGTGTCTTTGGAATTATGGGTGGAAATTTCACCATTGCTTCAGATTGAAAGGTGAWTTTTTTATTTTTATTTTGACATGAGGTTAGATCCCAGTGCAAAACAACTGCAGTGCAAGGAAGTACCAACTCTCCTGTCTTGATGCAGTTCCTGCTGTTTATTAGTCAGCGGCTGTAGCTCTGTCTGGTCCTTTTGTGAAAGTTTATTTTTTGAGTCTGGTTTTATTTTCTCTTTGGTCTTCAATAACGTAGTGACTTTAGAAGATCAGAGAAAATTTTCATCTTTTACTCCAGAACAATTTTTATGCATCCAATCCCTCCACTGTAGTAGAATAACTTTTTTAAATTCACAAAAATGTCATTTGTAATTTGATGTAAAGTTTGGCAAACTTTTTTTTTTAATTACATATAACTCATATTGATGTTTATTAAAAAAAAAACCCCAAAAACCCACACCACCAAAACACAACACCTTTCCCACCCCCTTCCCTCCTTCTTCCACACATTAATTTAATGGATCATTAGGAGTTTTAAATAGAAATAGCTCTGTATTTTGTTACACAGCAAGTTTGGTGTCAGAAGATATTTTGGAACTCACAGGAAGCACAGCTGGCATTACAGCAACTACTTTTATTTTTGCTGTGCTTTTCTAGCTTTGCGGTACACAGCCACCAGATGCAAAGGGACAGGTTGTGATAAATCTTTAATAAGAGCCTTATTTAATATTGCAGAACTAAAAACTTGCATAGGAATGGCAGAGACGTTACTGGCACATTTTCACAGCATCGAGGTATGTTCCTGAACTGGGTGAATTTCCATTCTGGCACAAAAATGAAATCTCTGTCATTTAACATGTTGTTCTTGTAAAGTATTGAGTTATGCAGCTTCTTTTGATGTATGTTTAAAATTTTGTATTGTTTTTATTTCATTTGTAGATAGAAAGTTCCAAACAAGCATATAATTTAGTCCTTATTCTGGAAAACAAGCAGGCAAACTCTTAAATGACAAAGCAAAGTCTGGAACGGAAGAAAACATTAATTTCATCCTGTAAAAGTGAGTCTGAAACATAGTGCAAATTAATGGTCTGGTGGTGGTCCTATCATGGGTTTAGCAAAGACAGAAAAAGAATGTTAATCTCCTGAATCTTAGTCTAGTGCTGTARGTATAAACCTAGCTTTCATTTTTAATACAAGCTCAGTGGGAGTCAAGGATGTGAATGCTCCAGAAGACTTCGTCTCCTACGAGGCTGGCACTGCAGCCAGCCGGTTACTGTTCAGCAATTACAGCTGCAGAAGGCGGGGCCATCAAAATTCATCTTTGGGTTTTCATGCAGTTGTCTCACCCATGGGGGCTAGCTGCCACGGCTCGCAAGCCAAGCAACCTCCTTGCCAAGCTTTTCAAGTGGCACTCTGTCTTTCCTGTCTGCAGTAGTCCCCCTAAGGCGGGCATCCTTTGCCTTCCTCTCTTCCCCTCAGCCCACCATGCCTCACGCTCCCCGGGAGCGTAGGAAGGACACTTGCAGAATTTGGCACTACGCACAGGCTGTCCCATATTTTTCTGTTCTCTCTTATTTTATTCCGTAGTACAGTAGTTTCTCCATTCCTTCTGCTGTGCTCTAGGTCTTTTCTAGCAGAAAGTCATTCACAGTCCGCTCCAGTGTAATGCAGTTATTCTTTATGCACCACATCAAAATACATCTTGCCCTGTTTACTCCTGCAGTGTTTGCGTATAACAGGAATAGGCTGGATTAGAGCTATTGCCTTCATTGATTATGAGATGACCACTGAGGGGCCATATTGTGGGAGAGTTGAGGATGTGGGAAAGATAACAYGAATCTCTATGAACTCTGCTGCGTTATTTGCACAAGCCACAAAATAACCTCTTAAAATATGCAAAAAGGTCAGTGAGATAATGGAAGGATTTCGCTACCTGGGCACTAGAGGCTGTGTTCCATTAAACAGGAAATAAGCAGGGAGGTATGTGTGTGCAGCTAGCCTTGGCTCACTTCCAGATTCAAAAGACATGTGAACCGGGAAAGGAGAGAGCAATGCTAGTAATTCAGAGAATAATGACTGAGAATGTGAGACTAGAAGCGRAACAGCTGCGAAGGAGCTAACAAAAAAGTTTAACCGAGTGGATGTTGAACATACCTGAAAGATGAAGTTGAATCGGCAAACTCAGGAGAAATGCARAATAATGAGAGAAATATATATTAACACCAGATTCTTCTAAATAGATATTAGAGTAGCTCGCTGCCAGATGTTGTGTTCTTTGAAAAATTTGGCTACTTCTTTTTTTGCCCAAATGAGAACTAACTGAGCCCTTTTAGAAATTTTGGTCCCAATGGTGAGTGTTGAATGCTTTGGAAGTGCTGGCTATGGTTGGGATCAAAATCCTGTATTATTCCAAGTCTGAATTCTTTACGTGGCAGCAGCCATCCTTTGGGGCATAGCTGGCTTGCTTTATTCCCTCCCATCATGCTGGTATAGCTACCTTTCTGTATTAATGGTTGTCTTCCCTTGTAACTTATTTTAAGAGCTTTATTGGCCTGTTTGGTTCCCATCGTAGAGGATTGATGCCGTTCAGTTAATTCAAAGATCAAAACCTATTTTTGCCTGGCCTTTCCCCTTTGATTTTTTTTTTTTTTTTTTTTTTATAAATGGCTTGAGGAATCCGTCAGGAAACGTACCCTCATCAACAGAGATCTGATCACACAGGTCCCCCACAGCAACATTCTGCTTCTGGAGCAGGAGAGAGGTGATTGAAGACAAAACCCAAATAAACCAAAGAAAACAAGAACAAATCCTCTGCCCCAAATCTTGCTTCTTTACAGAGCTGTATGTTTTGGGACTGTGTGGATAAGAGGGGAAGGGCACTTTTTGTTTAAAGGAAGGAAATCAGCTGTTCAGATGACTAAAATAATGCCAAAGAAGGGAGATGAAAAGGTAAACAGAAGAAAGTCAGGCTAGGTGCAATTAACGTGTAGAAGTAACAAATCACGGGAACAGGAGGCTAGAGGTGCTTGCTGGAAGCAAACACAGACTGAGAGGAAAACGGAGGAAAAGATAATTCTTCCTTCCCTCCAGCTTGATGTACCTTCCAGTCTGTCAGCTGCGTTTCAGAAAATCTGGAAGGATTTTGGCACCCAAAAATAGGGCTGGATTTTCAGCATTTCCCTCCCCTGCTTTGCAGGTTTGCCCCCATGGCAGCTTCCCTGGCTGGCCCACCAGCAGTGACTGGACATGAAACAACTTCAGACCAAGAGCGCTCTCCATCTACAGCAGCACCAGGCTCTTCTTCATGTCAGATTAGGCAAGAGAAGGTGGGATTTACAAGCTGCACCTGTTAGTGGGTCAGACCAACACCAAAATCAACATTTTCAGAAGACCTCAGTCTGCTAAGAAGGACACCTTTTGAAAATAATCTTAAAATGGGACCTGAGCTGTTTTGAAAGTAGTGGTCAGGATCTTGTTGAATTTGTGTCCTTGAAGACTGGTCTGAGCAGGTTATAGGTTCATGGGCGTCCCATCACAGTGAAGGTGTTCACTAATGTTTATGGAAACTGATATTCTTTAGATATGTGATGTTCTGAGCCTCGTGTATTTATGTACCGGGCTTTTGTCTGTAGCTTCTTGGAAATATTTTGACATTCTTTTGTGCCACAATGTGGAGACCCATGTTCATTGTGTTCTTGGTTTGGTGCTTCCTGGTCAATAGAAATAAGAAGATGGTTGTGCTAACAGCTAGCAACGTAAACTCAGCGTGCTATATGGCCATCAGGCTGGGTTATTTTTCTTTCCTGAAAGGTGTGCTGAATCAAATGCTGGCTTTAGTCTTCTGGATTGAATCCCTTGCTTCTTTTTTTTTTTTTTTTTTTTTTTTTGGGAGAGGAAATTGTTGACTTGCACTTATAAGTTTAATTGCCTTTGATAGAATAGTTGTAGTTCTATTTTCTTGCCAAGATGCCTTTTTTGCATATGCTTTATAAACTGAAAGCTGAGTAAACCAACTGGTGACGGACTGAATGCCTCAGGAGTATCAGTATCACAGGAGGGAAGGCTTATGGCAGAATGGAGCCAAAGCCTGGTCTTCCTGCCAACAGTGCCACGTTTGGAGGGGATGTAGAAAGGTGCGGGAGAAAAGGATTGAAGGAAAAAATGAGAAAACCACTTTCCAGGTTAGAAGTGAGAATTGAGAGGAGCAGGAAGGCTCACTGCTGGAGCCGTTGGCCAGAATCCACTTTCATAAGGCGCAGACTCGTCTTCACTGCGTTTCAATCCAAAGTAGAGAAGATCTGAACACCTTGTTAGATATAACTCTGTAGATGCACTGGAAGCAATTATCTTTAATGGGCTAAAGTGCAAATAGAAGTCGGTTGTCTTTTTAGTGGATGCTTAATGTTATGCCTTCCAGAGAGCCTTTTCATACTTGTGATAGCATGTATAGCTTATTCTTGGCCATGGAAACCCAAAATTGGGAATCTGGTGTCATCATCTCTGCAGTTCTTTCTGTATTTGGTTTCCTACTTTTTTAGATCTGTTTCCATCGTGTCTGTCTCCAGATACTTCTTATTAAAATAATTCTTTGTGAAGTGACAGGCACACGAAGACCTGAAAAAGAAAGCAAGCTGAGGATGACTGAAGGTGCTGATAAAAGGCAATCAACTGGAGAGAGCAAAGCATGAGGCATCAGATGTGATCTGTCTGGCATGTGCTTAATTAGCATGTGCCTTAAGGCTTGCAGCCAGGCAAGAGCTGGGAAGTTCACTGAGCAAGTTCACTTGGTTTTTCTGCACTGCTTTTTGCACGCAGCAAGAAAAGGTGAAAAAAATATTCCCTAGGATGAGCAATAGGACCCTGAAAAGCAGTGTGGAAAACAAAAAAGCTTGACTGGAGTAGTGAAGCAGATAATAAGGTAATTAGAACTGTGAAGAGTTRACAAAGCACTAGACCAAGATGAATTCCATCCCCAAATGCTACAGGAAATGGGCAAGGAACTAGAGCAGCCTCCCTGAATGAACTTCTGACATGTAACCCTCATTAACTGTAACAGTAGTTGCACGTATACCACAAGAAGAGTTTCTATCCTTTTGAAGCGCRGAGCTTCCAAAGGGCTGGGAGCGGGGTTGGCATAATGCACGCAGTTCACAAGGAAAACAAGAAGGAGTAAAAATATAGATGTCTTTGCTAACAATGAGGAAAACTAGGGAGAGAGRAAGTTGCTCAAAGTTGGTGACAAGATTGGTTTGCCAGGAGTGGTGGAGCTGCCATTGAAGTAGCTAAAAGTCAACAGTTAAGTAAAAAACATTTTCATTCCAAATCTATATCCAATTGGCAGCTAGTAAATGAGCATCACTGTAACTTGTGTTCTTGTGAGTAGGGTCTGTATTGCAGCACGTTTGTGTTGGAGCTAGCCAAAGACAGCACTGAGCGTGGCATGGGTTTCCAGGCACTGCTGTGGTACAAATAATAACAATCCTATCCATCCTTGCAGCTTTTCCTGACATACTTTTGGTCTGATGCAGCCCTCCCTTCCTGCCCATCACCTTGCCATTATTTAGTATAAAAACAAAAAAAGCCACAAAAGAAACTCGGAAAAATTTATCTATGGAGATGCTGCCACTTGCTGCCATTAAACAAGGGTAACAAGAGAACACAGGAGTCCTTTGTTGGAGTCAGAATCCATACTCTGTTTTTGCCTTCCCTGAAAAGAGTTTATGTACTTGTTAAAATACATCATTTGCAGAACTTACGTAGAAGAGAGCATTGTTTTCCTTTGTTTTTCCTTTTTCTTGTGAGTGCTTGAAACTAATCAGGTTGTTTCTGTTTGGAAGAAATGAGGCAGTTTCTCTAACTTTTTTTTAAACACTGTATTTTATTTTCCTTATGTTCATAATATGAACACTGCTTTATATAAAAATGCAAGACTGTGCCACACTTCYGTTCTCTGCACATATCCCACATATTCTCTGTCAGCACCTTCTGAGGTTTTTCAGATCATGTTTAAGAATACATGATTCATTTAGTGTGAAGATAACCCTGAAAAAAAAGTAGAGTAAGGATAATATACTTAACATGCTCATGGGTGTACGTTCTTTTCTCCTGATCTGGTTTGACTAATTTTTGGTGTGGTAAAATTGTCCTAAGACTCTTCTGAACATAGCAGATACCTTCTGTGAGGCAGAATGAGTGAAGGGTTTTGCATTCTAGTGTTATAAAAGTTGATTCAGCCTCATTAAGATGAATGGAAAGACTTCCATTGATTTCAGTGGAGTTGAATTAGGCTCATATCCTCAATTTAATGAAAAACATTATCCACATGACTCTCATTAACTCTGTTTGCAAAACAGACAGCAAGATATGACTCCAGATTTCTTCCGAGACATACTATGATGATGATGATGATGATGATGATTATCCCATAGAGCAGACAAATGTACCTTATGTTTAGAAGAGGATCATTTACTGCTTGAATTTTGCCATGTAATTTGCCATTACACCTGCTTTCTGCTTAGGGGTGTTTCATGCTGCGAAGGCATCTTTGAGGCGGCTGCTCTGGAGCACCTAAGTGAAAATACAGATGGTGAAATGTTAATGCAGCTGTTGTTTTGTGGGTCAGAGCATCTCCCTCGTGGAGGGCTGTGCTGCTGTGGGTTGCRGTAAAAGGCAAATGAATCACCTGTTGGATTTTCTTTTTAACGTTTTCTTATCAGAAGAGTGACCAATGTGCACTTTTGGGAAAGCTACTGTAATACTTTGTTGTGATTTTTGTTTAGCAGTAGGAATTTCATTTCCTTASACTTTTTTTAACCTTGAAAATTCATTTACAAATTGTGACTCGCAACAGGAGGGGGCAAGATGCCAAGGCATAATTGACTAAGACAAAAGAAACAAAATTTGGGCAGGCAATATGAAGAACCTAGTACTATTGAAATCAGTGGTGCAATTCCCATTGATGTCAGAGGTGCTGTTATTTTTACCTTTGGTTTCACCTGTTCCTTCAGATGTTCATAGATCCTATGAAGTCATAGTACAGCCTAAGCCTCATCATATTTGTTTGGKTTTTTTTTTTTCAAGTCCTAATTTCTGCAGTCCCGTAATTATGAAACAGTCAGATTTTTGCTTGTTTTGAGAAAGGAATTTTATTGCCATTGTAGGTGAAAAGAAAACTTTAAAATAGTTAAAAAAAAAAAAGATGAAGAGCTAATAACAGAGAAGCTTAAATGCATCATTTTTAAAATCATATAATACATAAGTTTGTTTAAAGATTTTCTTGGATCACTGGACACAACTATAAAATACAAGGTGTCATGTAGATGGAGCCATGGATGTGTCTTTTTTGGTGGTGGGGGAGAATACCCCCCCAAAATWTTTTTTTTCTTTTTTTTTTTTTTTTYYCCAGCTAATTTAAATGACATTCTGGCAATTTTAAAAAATGTGACTTGCCAACTTTAAATACTGAGCTACAATTCAAACAAGATTAAATGTCTTTGACGATGGCAGAATCTACCAACATCGTAGGTCTGCTGACCTCAGTCTTTGCAGACACCCCCACACACCCCCCCCCACACACCCACACCCCCACACCCACCCACTGTTTTTTTTGCCGATGGGATCCCTTACGTGTCACAGGATTTCTCAATTTATTTCGGCAAAGGGAGGAGATACGATATGGGTTGCATGTCCCCATTTATTATTTTGAAGTGGTTGCCARATGTTCTCTTCAAAGGTGATATATTTAAGGATTTCATGCTTGTTTGTTTTTTTTTAATGTTGATTTCCTCTGGGGCTTTTGWTTGTTTGGTTTTGGGTCTTCTGGTGTGTGCGTGAGTGAGGAGGAGTGAGTCTGGAGGAGTGGAAGGGGGTTGTTTATTTTTCTTTTTTACCAGAAAAAGAAATAACTTCCTCTTCTCCCTTGTGGCTAAACAACAAGCCATCAAAGGCAAGGAGAAGTTGAAGCTGATGGTCCATGACATGCACCATTGGTTCAAACAAACCGAAAGTTTTTTTTTCATATATGTTTTTAAACACATGTGCAATTTAAAATTAGCCCCCAAATTATTTTGGCTTGCCTGGTTGTGGGAGGACAAATGTGATTTCCTTTTTTTCAGAATTCAAGTACAGCCGCATGCTGTCGTTTGCTATACGTTACTAAAGACAAGTTCAGATGCTTCTAGCAAGAGTTTTGTGAGGAAATACATAGTAATTCTGCAAAATAGCAACTGGAAGGAAATGAACTGCTTCAGAGAAGCAGAAAGGAGAAATCAGGGTTAATTCCCTTCTCATAGAAAATGTTCAGTCAGCGTTAAGAGATAATGTCTCCCTAAGATCTTTATTTAAAATGGAAATCTGCTTTTTCMTTGCCCTACCTGTTTTCCAAGTAAATGTTCTGAAATAAACTTCATTTTCTTCTTGCTCCAACCCCGCCAAAAGTATGTAGAAATTACAGGAGAGGGCAGGTACAGGAGTTTGTCTTTCAACRGCCTTGTCTTTCCGTCTCTTGCTCACATGTGCTGGTCAGTCAAAATATGTCCTTGCTGCACCTTAATGTGTAATGACATGCTCAATAAACGCGAGGCACTTCATTATAGTCAAAGTGAACATCCTGAGCCTGAAATAACAGTRCGTTTGGGTTTGCGCGAGGGAGGGAGATTTTATTTGCATGAAGGGTCATTTGTGAAATCCTACCTTGCGCATACAAATCCAGCATGGGCTCTGTGCAGCTGAAATTGCTGGCAGAGAACATTATTGCGGTGTATCGAGTGACAGGAACGGTTGCCAGCAAATCTGTTTGGCTGCTGTAGCTACTTTTAAAGTGAAATTGAACCTTGGAGCATCACCACCCAAATGGAAACTCTACAGCTGCTTAAGGGTCTTCTTTTGGAAGAAAACAAAACAAAACAACAAAACCATCCACTGCAACAGTCCTACTGCTGCAAAGCTTCCTGAAGTCMGCAGAGGTGGAGCAGATGTCAAAAGGTCTGTTCACTGGGGACAAGAGAGTTCTTGCCCACATTCAGGCATCGGGAGGGGTTGTTCCTGGAGTAGGGACAGTCCCCGAGCAATCTGGTGAGGACAGGGCGGTGAAGGTGGTCTCCAGCTGCTGGTGGCAGCGAGCAGATGTGCTGTGCCCTGCTCACAGCTCAGCCTTAGYGGACCTTTCTGTTCTTGTGGGACAGGAATCTTTCAGTCCCTYGGAGCACAGCTACTGCTAGCCTGACCACTTACACTTGATAGTCCAGCATTGGAAATATTAAGAGGGGGAGGAAACTACAGAAAGGAAGTGGCAGATAAATGGAAGCAGGAACTCCAGATTGCAAGCTGTAATGTTGTACGCTCCCACACATCCTCAGCGTAGCTATTACGCTCTACAGAGTGCCAGGCTGTTACTTTCAGCAAGTGCCTGTTTCTAAAATTCCCATGTAACCTTTGGAGGTTTTTTAGACCCTACCTAYAGATAGGCTAGCATATTAAATTATGTAAATATATGCTTAGTAATACGCTTATGTTTAGTGCTGACTTATAACAGTTCTTGTGTTTGTTAAGAAGAGAATGGCCCTAAAAGTAACACTTTTATTCTGTTGCTGATTTTGGAGCAGATTTTAACAAATACYTGAATTAGCAAAATTGAAATCAGGTCTTAAAATTTCCCTTCCTTCTTGCCAACCACTGCGCACTCAGAGCCCTGCACTGTGTTAGCAGTGTGCTGCGGAGGGGAACGTGTCTGTTAGCTGCGGCAATTAGCTATGGTAATAACTTCTAGCTTTCTGCCGAAGGAGTGTATGGCTGAAAGTGTTGGCTGAATAGCTTTGGGAATTCAAACCGAAGGGAGTCTCCTGGGACTTAGAGCTCTTCTCATTGCCATTCTTGCACACTGAAAAAGCTGCTTGCTTGGCCACTGTGTGTGAGCAATGCTTTCACTTTGTACCGGTGAGGTTGGCCCATGAATGATGCCTCTACCTGCACTCAGATGACTTAGCTTCCAGACAGGGCTTGCCTCTGGCTTAATCCGGTCCTGTGAGAAGCCATCAGTAAGTTGTGCACAACCTTCCCTTAACCCCCACAGGCAGCAGCCGAATCCACCAACCAGTGCTGCGTGGGGAGGGAGGACACTAGTGAGCAGCAGTCACTAGCTCAGGGAAGAAAAGGCCCAGCTCTTTCTGCTTCCCATGGCAGYGAGTCAGGGTGATGCTACATGCAGCATGCATGGAGGAGAAGTGCGTGTTTGTCTTCTGGCTGTCTGTTTGATGTGTTGTAAAAGTGACTTTTACAAGAGGTCACGCTGTCACTTTTGTAAACGCACGAAAAACTTGGCTTGGCAGGGTTAGGAAATGGGGAGCCTGAGGAGAGGATGCCAAGAAACAAGTCTTCTGGAGGRATGAGAGGAAAGGGACGAAGGGGAGTAAATAAAATAGGAGCTGCAGTGAGAGATGAGCAGTTCCTGCCTGTAGAAGTACAGGCAGCATCTTAGGTAGGTATGCCGTTAGCCAGGAGGTAGGTCTGGCATCCGGAGCTGGATAGGGAGTTTAGCCCTTTTGACCCTTAGCATTTCTTCAGCATTCAGCCTATCTGCAACAAGCTAGGAGTAAGTATTTTACCTTTTCCCTTTTCTAACAAATTCAGAGACTTCTTAACTACAGACAGCAAAAATTAAATGAAGGGAAATAATGGGATCTATCGACTCAGCATGCCAACAAAAGCCCGCTCAAACGCTTGTCTCTCCAGATTGTGTGAACTTTTATTTCTCCTGTTGGAGTGGGACTGAGATCATCGGGTCATGTCGCCTGTGGAAGCAGGGACAAAGACTGATGGGTGCTCTCAGCCGAGGTTTGAAGCGTAACTGGCAGTCTGTGGGTGTGCGGCGGCTTCTTTCCCGGAGAAGCCATGAGCTGTCCTGCCTGCCTGAAGTAGGTGTCTTGCAGCCCAATTTAGCAGTAACATCAACCTGGTTCTGCCGTGGCTAGAGGAGCTGCTCAGGCTTGGCATCGGTGACACGTACGTGAATAAACTAGCAGTACGTTTCCTTCCATCACCTGTTTAAGTTAGGAGAAGCAGAACTTGCACAGGGTTTGTTGAGGAATCTGTAGCACTATGGTAGCCCATTCCCATGCTTGCTGAGGAGCAATTTTTTCTTCCAGTTTTGACTCCWATCATCAATGCATGAACACTGTATGAGGTACTGAACTCTGCTGCCACTCTTGATTGTGTAGCAACGGTAGTTATTTGTGTTGAGGTGTGTCACCCTGCAATGTTTTGCTTAAGGATTGCAAAAACTGGGCAATATCKGACCCTTCATCTTTAGAAGGGATGTGCAAAGAAAAGTGTTAAAATAGGGTTTAAAAGTTATCCTTTGCTTTTTGTTAGAGGTGCATTTCAGAACAGAATGCACACATTTGTACTATATTTAGTGCACAGCAAAATTATATTACTGAAGCTTTTTTTAGTCTGCCATTATTCATTTACACTAATTTTATTGCTATACTGGCTTAGAAAGAGATGTTCAAAGTGCAGCTTTGCCAAAGCTCCTCTGTCCTCCAAGAGTCCTAGCAGGGTAGGTAATTCATACAAGCTCATGTCTCAGAGGAATTATTCTTGGCCGCCTTCCTCCATTAGCACTGCTAGTACTTATACCATTTATTCCAGGGGGAGTTGAGCAACTCCCACACTCGGTACATTTGCAAATTCCAGCCCGAAGCTTAYTCTTATCACTAGCTAGAAGACGCTTGCAAAAAGGAGCGTGTCTGAGTGAAAGCAAGGGAGATGCATCAAGACATGGTTACTTGCAAAGAGCCCTGAAAGCAAGTACAGACGGAGTTTATTTCATGTTGCGTATTTGATACTGAAACTGCTTTGGCTCCCCTYCCCCACCCCTCCTTTTCACCTTTCCGTAGAAAAAGTTTTGGCTGTCCCAGGAGCAGAAGAAAGAAGCACAGATGTAGCTGGGTAATAAACTATTATCTGCCTAATCTACCCTCAGCTAACCAGAGGGAAAGTTCAGGACCTGTGGCCATTAGGTGGGTTGTCATATGACAAAGTGTATCAGTTTATTGTAATTTTGTCACCCTGCTGAAATGTCACGTCAAAAATTTGTCAGCTGTAACTCCGTAACATCCTGCTCAGATGAATTGAGTCAAGCTGAGTTTAACTTTTGAATTGTAACTTTCGGAGGCAGCAAGTCCACGCTTATGCTGGGTCCTCAGGCGGCAGCCGGTGCTGGCCCCCAGCCCTGCTGTCCCTGTCACCCTGGTGCAGAGCACGGGCTTTTTCTTCTGAGGCTCTTTATTCTAGCAGGTGGCTGAGGTGCCTCCTCGCTGCTTGTCGTTGGTATATTGCTCTTGGGCAGCAGGCTTGTAGGCTTTGTGTTCTTCGTCTGGATGGGCAAGAGGGGTTTGGCTGTAGGTGTATGTATTTTTTTTATTTAAAAGGACAACATMAATTTTTAAAGAATTCTTTTTGCCTTCATCCAAAACATTTGAATTTTTTTTAACAAGTAAAACCTTAAAAATTATTAATGTTATTTAGGGTTTTTTTCCTGTTGATGTTTGTTTGGGATTTTTCACCAGAGAAGTAGTTTTGKGAGTAGGTAACAAAACAATGTATGTTCTGCCAACCACTTATGCCCCTGTCTCTTCCCTGGGCTCTTCTGCTTCCTCGTGGTCCTCGCTTGTCCCTCAGTCCAGGATTGCTCCCRGACCAGGAGTGACTTTGTCTTTGAAGGCAAAGCCCTTCCTGCAGTGCTGTGCAGAGTGTGTGTAACAGCACCATCCTGTCACTAGCACGCCAGCGAGTTGCTCRGGGCAAATACACCAAGAAGGCAGAGGAGGGTTCCCATGCGCTTCCCCCCTCCCTGTTTCTGAGGTCTCGGATGTTATTTGCAACAGCTCTGCTTAAAACATGGGCATACGGGACTCCAATTATGTTGTGGTTTTTTTTCCTAAGCAGGATCTGTGATGTCGGTTCTGTGCTGCACAGTGGTAGAAGTGGGATTTTGCAAGTGCAGTCCAGGCAGCTGCCTGTCGCTATAGATTAGGGAAACAAAGGATGATGAGGTACTGAAGGAGACATGAAAAAAGGGTCTCGAGCCCACAYAGAGGTTTTTTAGTGCTAGCTTGCYGTGTACTTTCTGCTTAGAGATGTATGTTGCAGAAGTGCTGTTAGGAATGTAATTTCATACTGAYTGGTATTATTCTTCTCCTGTATCTTGCATCTGCATCACTTACTAAATGAACTTTGAATAATTATATGGTGAAGTCCTCTCTGGACTTGACAATTAGACAGAGATGCTGCAGCAGCAACACACACACACACAAAAAAGCGTAATTGTAAATAATGGATATTGACTGGATCTGCCAAAAGTTGCAATAAAAAGTCTTGCCTTAGGTCAATTGTTCCTGGCATATAGATGAAAAAAAGGAATCAGCAGTGTGCAGTATAATTTGAAATTTGAGCTGCTGTGCATCAATATGTGCCAGCTAGGCTTTTTTTCCCCTCTATTTTTTCCCTTCATGGAGCTCATATCTATCCCAAAGGTAGAGACAAGCTACTGAAAGCATTCAAACACCACAGATCACAGCCAGCACTTCTGCATGCCATAGGAGTCCTGGTTGCCTAACAAAGAATATTTTATTATCCTTCCTTTTTTTTTTTTTTTTTTAATACWGTGTGATGTAATGTGGGTAACCTAACCAAGCTAACACTTGCTGTTCAATTAGTACTTTACTGACTGTTGTTGAACAGGACTCGTAGGTCGCCCAGAAGGTTACATCTGAATAGAGTAAGCAGCCGCAGTAAGGAGAGGACCTCTCCATGATGGACCTTTCCTCTATCAAATTCTGCGCTAGCTGGGGTAGGAACGCTTCCCCCTTTGCATCTCCTTAAGGCTGTGTGGTCCCACAGCCAGTCCTTTTCGTGACAACTGCAGCCCAAAGACTTGACTGCTCTCAGCTGCTTGCTGGGGCTGAATTACAAGGTGAAATCAGATGGTTTTCTAATGAGAAGCTATCCTGTTATTTCTTAAATAGGAATCAGCCTTTGGCTTCTGCTCAGACTCTTGATGTAGTCAAAGGAGAACACAACATCAAGGAGTCTCACTGACTGTGCAGACTGTGCTGTGGATTAAGGCTATCATGATCTGGAGGAGGTTTTGCAATTGTTTATGCCAGTCCTTGGAGAACGTGTGAAATGGAGATCGCGGTCTGATTTATATATATAATTTCTGTGATGTATTTCTGTGATGCTGCAGAACTAATTATAGATGACTATAAATATGCTATTGGGAACCTTTTAAACATTTATTTTAGCGCTCTTGAGGAAGCCAGTTCTAAGTTCAGTAGACTGTGGTGAATTATTGACCTAACAAATTATAACCATGGACTACAGTACGGTATTGACATTACATATTGTACTGTTGTCTTTAGAAGTCATTACAGAATTTAATTCGGGGYATGCTGAACTTTGAGATTTACACTGGATGGGATATTGACTCCATAATACATGAGACGTATGTTAACCTGCATGCATAGTAGACAGTTGTTAAAATGTCTTCCATAGAAGACATAGAAATGACATAATAAATTCAACTCAGATTTTTTTTCCGTCTCCTTGTGCTCAGGGAGCTGTAAGTACAGGTGTATGAAGGCCTATGGTGAGTGGCAGTTACTACCATAGTTCTTAGAAATAAATCCATTTTCCTACCGGGTATCGGAAACAAGTTTTTTGGTTTGGTGGTTTCTTTTTTTTTTTTTTTTTTTTTTTCCTGTTTGTATTACCTTTAGCATTCTGGAAATATTTAATTTTGAGGTTGGAAGAGAAGAGAAAAGGGACTTGCCATATGCATATAAACGGAGAAGTGATGACTCTGCAGGCCTATAGGACACATTTTGTTACCAAGTGCATGGTTGGTTCCTGGACTTGTAAGCAGAGAAAGGTGCAGGCTGGGCTGCGTTTCTGTTAACAGCCTTTGAAGCTGTACAGAGGTTTGGGGTGTTGCAGTGAGTCCCAGCAGTACTGAACKGAGGAGTACAGTGCAAGCACTCAAAGCATACAGTCAATGGCGTGTGTCATGTGTGGTAACGTTTGAGATGCACTCCCCTCATCAGCACGTGCCGCTCATGCGCAGGGCACACGTTGATGTTTTATACGGGATAGTGCAGGAGGAACCACTGCATCTGCTCCTGAAGTGAAACCATTTTTGCAGCAGCTGCCGAATGCAGAAATATGCCAAGACGGTCCTGGGGAGAATTTCTGTATTCCAGGGAATCTCTAGGAGGATTTACGTAGCCAAAGTAAATGGTCATTCTCTGGCTGTTTCCAAAATTCCCCTTTTAAATCCGTTCAGGAAGCAAGTCTTTCCTGCTCCTTCATACTGCCTAGCGTTTAGTCTGCCTCGGACTCTGACGGAATAAGAAACCCCTTCAGAAACCAAACTGATCTGGCAGTAGAGGATGTTGAGAAATACTCTCTGCATTGCTGTCGTCTTTCCTTGGGATTTATTGCTGGGGGAGAAGACAATGTGCGGATTCCTGTCCCTATGTGGCGAGTAGAGAAAAAAAAAAAAGCAATGCCTCCAATATTTCTGAAATTAATAGAGTCGATATGCCCAGCCTGCAGTTTTATTTAACTCTGAATTTTGGAGGGGGGAAAACTATRTACCATCAATGGAATAATAATATTACATTATTTAGGCTTTTGCTTGATAATGGATCACTGAAAATCTTCTGAGAATCAGAGGTGAGCAATAATTCATGAGATGATCAAATGTAGATACAATATCCGGGGCAATAAAAGTCTAGATCAGTTGATTTGTTTGATGAAGGTTAGACATGCTACTCAAATATTGATAGGATCTTTCTGAAGCACAAATTAGTTTGTTAAACTYATAGCAAAAATTATTCAAAATAATGAAAAAAATTATTAAAATACCATTCTTAGTGGTGCTAAAACAGCTCTGTGGTTTTAAACGTTTGGGCTTTCACAACGTCTGATGTATTCCTCCTTTGGGGCCATAATGACAAGGATACACTGGACTGTGTAAAACAGACTGCTGAAGAGTTCTGCCATCTTGGGCACATAGTTGTTCAAGAAATTAATTTCATGTTTAATCTAGTTTGATACTGTATCTTAACTGGGTTTGCTGCTGCAATAATTGGCTAAGGTTTGTTTACCCATAAGGATAGTTGCAGTTGTAGTTTGAGAGTAATTTCAAGTTTAAAAGAAAAYCCTAGCTCCTTCATCTTTTTAATTGGCCACGTTACTCTGTTCTCCTTTAACTGAGGTGGTAAATAATCCCTTTGAAGAGACTGAGACTACTGAGAGAGATTAAGCCTCTACCAACTTGAATAAAAACTCATTTTAAAGAACAGATAAACACCGTGAGAATGTAAGAGGCCKTTCTGTATCGAAAAAGGTAAATTCTGATCTGGACTGACATGTAAAGCCAGATATGCAGAGAAATTAAAGCTGTTTCTGCAAATTTTTATGTATTTGCTTTAGGAAAGGAAACTGGCATGCATTACATCTTCGTATGCCCACAGTCCAAGAGCTGTTGATTTGCAGATTAGTATTTAGAGTCAGGTTTGGAAGATCCTGGAGATTRTAATCCAGACTGAAAAAGAAGTATAAA
Organism: Oceanodroma leucorhoa; assembly: GCA_030449065.1. Taxonomy (NCBI): domain Eukaryota; kingdom Metazoa; phylum Chordata; class Aves; order Procellariiformes; genus Oceanodroma; species Oceanodroma leucorhoa. Next base: position 2,563,591 of record JASVER010000045.1, on the reverse strand, counting down.
GTTTTACAACATCATGTATCTGCGTGGGAGATTTTCTTTGTTACAGATGAGGCAAGTTTTGTAACAGGAACACGCRTAGAAGATGTGGAAGAAAGAGGGTCACAAGTCCCTCTGTTTTTTGTTTGTTTGTTTTTAAGACAATTGCTGCATTTGTAGCAAAGCTCATAAAACTCTTCATACATGGGAACAATATCAGAAGACAGTAAGAGCCATGTTTATGTTAGGAAGTTTTTTAAATTGGGGTTTAGGGTGTATCAGCTGGTGCCATCAAAGAGTTACGGCCAAAATGTCTTTTTTAAGTTTGGCTTTGTGCTAGCTAATTGCTCTGCAAGAGCTCTGCAGTGAAATTTAGAGTTGCACAAACTTCTGTAATATTAGTCATTGGCTTGAGTAAATGAATGAGATTACTTAACACTTCATACATAATGGGAAAAACTCTTTTGTGGCGGCATAGACTTGGATGCCTTTAGTCGTATTGAGTAATACTTCCAGGTCTGGTCCAGTGAGGCCAAAACYAGGGTTACTGGAAAGCAGCTGTTTCACATACCCAACAATCGTGTCACAGTTTCTGCACATTTTGTTTGCCCGTTATTAAGTAAAACGTGTTCACTGCGGTCACGCTTGACCCTTCTGTGAGAAGCTTTGTGGATTTGCCACCAGTGGTTTCATTTAAAACACCCTGCAAAAAATAAGGGAACACGGTGAAATGTGGCCTATACTTACTAGAATTTAGTCATAGTACCTGGGGAAAGATCATGAGAACTTGAGAGTCTGTTTGGTTTAATTGGATAAAGTATTTTTCATTGAATACATATAAAAGCCAGGAGATACGTGCCTAAAATCTTGTGTCCCTCTCCACATCACACTCCATGTTTAATCTTGTAATTCCTGTACAGGAGCTTGRACTTACAAATAATAATAAAAAAATYGCCAAATATAACCCTAAATATCACAATTGTCATCATAAAGCTGCAAGAGTTGACCACAAAACATACAAATATGACCTTCTAGCAAGTTCCTGTTTATTTGCTTTCTCCCCCGCCACGCATCTTTAACAGGCTTAGCTGTCAGACACTTTCTAATTTTGAGTATCTTGTGTCATCATCCCTACTGTCCTGATTTACAGCCAGSCTGGCTATGTGTTACGGGAGGGGTYTTCAAGGRTGACCAAGCTCCAATTAAAATCTCATCAGTAAAATGCCTGATCTGTTGTGTGCATGGATTAAAATCACGGTAGGTGATTTCAGTAACCCTAGCCTCTACCCAAATGGCATTCTCTTTGTTCTCGTAAATAGATTTGTCTGCTTTCATTGTTGGTTTTCAAACTACCATTTTTCTGGAGAAAAAAACCCTTTGTGCTTGCTGATTTTCCTCTGTTTACTTTCCATAACTTTAAAAGTTTCTTTGAAGATGTCGACAAAAATAGCTGTTTCTCAATCCACGTAATTACTGGAAAAGCATCAATTTTCTAAATCTGCCAGGCTTTTTTTCCTTCTTCTAACTAGCATGCTTTTACCCATTAATAGTGCTTTGTGGTGTTATTCTGGAGGCTGCCTAGCCTGCTTTGATAGACATGCTAATTCTTACTCTTGATTCTTAACAATAATTTTATTACACATGAAATTTCATTTAGAAAGAAATGAGACACTTTTTAAGAGATTACTTTGGCTGCAAAGTCAACCACTTAGAAGTTAGGAAATGATAGAATAAACTATTTTAGTTTCCTCGTGCATTTTGAGAATAATAGTATGAACATATATTCCCCTTCAGTTTTTTATATTCCTTATGTGCAAATTGAGCATTTCTGATGTTCTAGTTTGTTCAGACTTGCCTGTATTTTCACAGGTCTGGTAGAAAGAGAACTTGTTTGACTGTTAAAATCCAGAGGTATTTCTCCAAGCAGGACGGCATTAGGTCTTCCCACATACAAGAAGTAGTTGATATTTTTGAGCATGCATAGAAAATATTTTCCAAACCATTTTGGCTTACATTCATCTCCCTTGGACAGATGTGCCTTATTTCAGAAATGACAGCTTCATTTGAGGAAATTGGTAAAATCACCCTGGCTGCTACTTTAAGAATAAAAACAACCAACCCACTCCAGCCCAGGCGATCATCCAGCATGATTATTCCATGCTGAATGGTTGAAGTTTGGCAAAGAAATGAAGAGCTGACATCCAGGTCATATAATGGAGAGCGCTGGACAAGTGCACACAGTTAYACAGTTTTTCTGATAATATGAAATACGAACAGATTCAAAGCAGTGTGCCTGGGTGTTAAATGCCCTTCAGGGTTGCAGGTTAGTTGTGCCTGTGGAAACTGCCCTTGAGATGTTTCAAAAATGCAGACTGTAGTATTGTGCTGTACATCTTAGAGGCTTGGGTATCTCAGTTGTACAGATCCACAAAGAATGTGGGTCYTAATCTTCTGTTGCAGTATGCTGTTGGGATTGAGCCCTTTTATACTTTATTCAAGATGTGTTTCGGTCACCTTCAAGAAGACAAACCTTCTTTGGAAAAGCCAAGAAGTATTAGTGTGCTGTTGCTGGGGGAAAGGTGCTTAGAATAATTATGCTCCAGAGAACAGAACTGAGAACATTTGTGGGGGAGAGACCAGAAGATTGCAGTAAAACTAACTGCTAAAGAAGGAAACATCATTAGACAACAGGGTTAACCTTGGGTTTGCTGCTTTGCATTTAACTCTGCATACTGGAACAAAAGATAAACAGGAAAGAGCAAAGAGTGCCCCGGTAGGAGAGAAAAATGTCTTTTTTGTGTGTGTGCTGTCAACAAGTGGAGACAAGTCACAGATAGCCRAAAACCCCTTATAACAGCCCTCAAACTATTAGATTGAGGCAATGAAACAAATGCAAAATTACGAGTGTGTTACAGCATGACTGAGTGTAATGCTGAACACAGCCAACTCTTAGCACACTTAAGGTGTAGGCTGAAGTGAGTCCCTATAAAGAAAAGTGCGTTCTTCAGTTTGATTAAAGATGGAGTGGGATCGAGTGCACCCTCAGCAAGTTTGCAGATGACACCAAGCTGCGTGGTGTGGGACACGCTTGAGGGACGGGWTGCCATCCAGAGGGACCTGGACAAGCTTGAGAAGTGGGCCTGTGTGAACCTCATGAGGTTCAACAGGGCCAAGTGTAGGGTCCTGCGCCTGGGTCGGGGCAACCCTCGGTATCAATACAGGCTGGGAGATGAAGGGATTGAGTGCAGCTCTGCCAAGAAGGACTTGGGGGTACTGGTGGATGAAAAGCTGGACATGAGCCGACAATGTGCGCTCGCAGCCCGAAGGCCAACTGTATCCTGGGCTGCACCAAAAGCAGCGTGGCCAGCAGGTCGAGGGAGATGATTCTGCCCCTCTGCTCTGCTCTGGTGAGACCCCCCCCTGCAGTGCTGCGTCCAGCTCTGGGGTCCTCAGCACAAGACAGACATGGACCTGTTGGAGAGGGTCCAGAGAAGGGCCACGAAAATGGCCCTTCCAGGGGGCTGGAATGCCTCTGCTATGCAGGCAGGCTGAGAGAGTTGGGGTTATTCAGCCTGGAGAAGAGAAGGCTTCGGGGAGACCTTATTGCAGCCTTTCAGTACTCAAGGGGGCTTATAAGAAGATGGGGACAAACTTTTTAGCAGGGCTTGTTGTGACAGGACAAGGGGTAATGGTTTTAAACTAAAAGAGGGTAGATTCAGACTACATATAAGGAAGACATTTTTTACAATGAGGGTGGTGAAACACTGGAACAGGTTGCCCAGAGAGGTGGTAGATGCCCCATCCCTGGAAACATTCAAGGTCAGGCTGGACGGGGCTCTGAGCACCCTGATCTYGTTGAAGACGTCCCTGCTTATTGCAGGGGGGTTGGACTAGATGGCCTTTAAAGGTCCCTTCTAATCCAAACTATTGGATTCTATAAGACCTAATCATACATCTGTCTAAGTGTCACCAAGTTTTCTTCTGAATTGTGACTTGGTTATGGTTTGTGTGTATGCCTTTCATACTCAGAGCAGCTGGCTCCTGCAGGGTAGAAGAGCAGATAATTGAGGCTTGAGTGTGGTGTAGGGTAAATATTTTGGGAAACGTGGCTTGGCAAGAACTCAAGATCTTCCAACAAGTTGCCATTGACTTCATCTCTGTTGTGTTTGCAGAATGACCCATATTCCCTTATTCAGTGTAAACTCTCATTTCAAGCACAGCTGCCAAGACTAGAAGAATTAGAGGCATGCACATGCAAATACCTTAATAAAAATAATTTCCCAGATCTATCTAGAGATTTATAAAATAATAATGAATAATGTTATGCATTCAGATTAATAGTAGATGAATGTAAATTAAATCTTTAGAGATTCACCCGCTGATTTTGATCTGGGGATTCTCTTATTTTGCTTTGATTTTTAAAATGCACTTATCCATAAACCCKGGGAGCATGCAAAAATAATAATGATTACAGCTTGTACAAAATAAATTAGCAAGAAATTCTTACTCCCTTCTAATAAATTCCCTAATAAATACCAAACAAATAACTATGTCCTTAAGTCATGTATATTTACAAGGTAAGCAGCAAATGGAGGTAATAAGGGAAATCAAAAGATGGCAACAGCAGGTGAAGTGAAATGGGCTGCAGGAGGATGGAGTGAGCGTTCTCTGACAAGGAGAATTGTTTGCCTGCCGGCGCAGCATAAGGAGGAGAACGTGACCATTGAGAGTTGCTGCCGAGTTACTGCACTAGCAACGATGTACATTTGAAGAAGCAAAATATGATTTGCCTAATGACAAATGGATGCTTTCTTATGCTTATATTGTGCGCTCACCTAAATGATTCTCATCTGTTTGGCTGTACGTGGACATCTTCAGCTGGTATTGTTTGTGTACTTCATCTTCCTTGAGAGGAGCAAACTGTCAAGGATCTGTCCAGGAAAAGCTTTTCCTTCTGTGCGTGCAGCTTCTGCTGCATTTTTCTGATGTTGACATAAAGAGCCTGGAAGTATAAAACTTCTTTGGCATAAACCTCCACTGAAATTGTTGGAGTATCAAGACCCGCAAAATACACCACTTATGAATTAGTATTTAATGAATTATTCTCTTACCTGTCCTGTGGTAACTTTATAGATAAAGCTGTATGGTGGTTGGAATGGTGAGAAGTCAAGGATTTGGCTGTAAATAAATATGATTCCTTTAAGTCTATACTATAGGAAAAGATTTTCTGTGGTAGTTCTATATTTTTGGGTATTGTTTAGTGCATGTATTATTTTCATATTCAGAAACATGTCAAACTTCATTTTGAAAGTGATTTTTTGCTTTCAGTATCTAATGAAAAATAGTCCTAATTTTGCCCATACTTATTAGAATCTATATAGCTCAGTTCTTATTTCTTTCTAGATTGAATAGCTCCTCTTCTTCTCAACTGATTATACAATGCATATATTTATAGACAATAATCATAGCCCTCTTAGCCTTCCTTTTGGTGTTCTGTGGAAGCCAAGCTCTTTTAGTCTTCTCTAACAAGAGCATACTGCCAGTTCTGTGGTTGCTTTTGAAACCCTCTCTATACCTCCTTCAAGTTAAATTCACCTCTGAGTACTGGTGACCGGAGTTGTACATGATGTGTCAATTCTAGCTCATGTAATTAATCAAAATTCAGACAGAGAAGATCTTCAAAGCTTCCTGTGCCAAGAAAAAAATTTATCAGCCTAGTTAGATCTGATCTGGCTAGCAAGCTTATGTGGTCTTTTGGGTTGGTTGGTTGGTTGGCTTGGTTTGGGTTTTTTTTGTTTTTGTTTGACCTTCAGATTATTATACTCCTTTCATCATCTGATCTAAAGCTTTGCCTATCAGCTTAATGTGCCTACAGCTGCTGCGGTCCTTTCCCCTCCTTTCCATTTTCTAAAATGTAGAGGTTGTTTTAGGTTTTCTTCAGTCTCCAGGTCTGGTACGGATTAGATGTAAGACCAGGATGATTTATTTAAAAATTCAGTGAGAAATCTGCACTTTTCAATAACAGATATGCTAGCAAAATAATTGATCCCAAGAGATTTTTGTGTTTTGGGGAGAAATCTTGTCAACATGTCTTTTAGTGCTGTTTAGCTGTAAATGCATCCCAGAAACCAAACCTTGGACCCTAAAAACATGAAGTGCCTTTATTTACAAAGGTCAATTTGTGAGTTTTCAGCTATTGTCTTTAGTGCTTAAGCGTCATGTTATAGCTGGAGTCTCCAGCTGGAAGTTTGCCTGGACTGTGGATTTTCCAGTTAAGTAACACATGCCAGGGCCTTAGCTAGAGGAGTTGTCAGGAATATACGTTGTGCTTCTGTACAGTTTTCAGTTTTTATCCCTTTATCTTATCCCTCCACGGAAGTCACAGGCATGTAAGTGGGGCGTGTATTGCTATGTTGAGCCTTAACCTTAAAAATCCTTGTGCTATGTAGGGAGCAGAGCAATTCCAAGTTCCTAATCTCCCACTTTCGTTAAATTTACATGTATAAAAAGGATTTATTGTTTTAATATAAAGCAGTCAAAAGCTTTGGGCTTTTCTAAAAACGTATTCAAAGCCATAAATGTGTTGGTATTCTTTTAGATGCATCAAACTTCTGTTAYGTGAATAGGAAAGGACTTTTATAGAAGTTCAAAGGACTTGATCTAGTTCAATCTTGGAAAAATCTTCTGTTCATCAACAGGAGGTTTGCCTGAGGAGGAACTGCAACATCAGGTGTGGTGGTAGAGTGGTGCGGGGCGGTAGGCAGGATTTGTACAGGGGCTCTTCCACCTGAGATGAAAGTCTCTGCTCCAGGTATTCACTATTTGGGGCATTCTGCTGAAAATAATATGCTTTACTTTCTTCAAAAGAAAAACCGTAATACTGGTCTGTGTAATCTGTGATCCCTTGTCAGCGTGAAATAATGGCACAAGAACGTCGCCCCCAAAATATGATACGGCCCTTTATGGGAAGATGTGTAATCATTATAATCACACATGAATATGATTTCTGGTATGAAAAGAGAAGTTTCTTAATAGAAATACTGTTTTTTTTTATCTGCTGTTTAAAACTTCAATTCACTGTTCTTTTCTGTGTGACTCTAAAGCTAAAAATTGCCAGGTTATTCTCAGTTATGTGAATAAAAATCAGTCAAGTACCATTATGAAGGCTGCCTACAATATGCTTTGTATTTTCTTTTGAAGCAGGTCCTCCCCCAGCTCTTTCCTCTTTTGAATATGGCTGCACCTCATCAGTTCTCGTTTTCCTCCTGTTGTTACCCAGTTGTGTGAGTGGGACGAGCAGATCCATGAGAGCAATTTTAGCAGAAGCAAACCAATTCCGACCGCTACGTTTGAGGTGCTTGTGTCTGTGCAATTCCTACTGCCAGCTGCAAGAAAACCAAGTTGTGTGGATGAGAAACTTCTAGTTTTGAGCCGCGGGTGTGCTTGTGTTGCCCTGAACTTGCAAGACAAGCTCCTGTTGATGCGGGATGTCCCGTTGTGTCCCAGCGTAATGCAGCGGGATGCAGCTTTTGAAGGACTCTCCGATGAGCTCCTCAAAACATTTAGAACAAGAAAGCAGCTGTACAGCTTGTCCACAGCTGACTGGCCATGGGAGGTAGCACACTCTARTAGGAAACTAAATGACCAGGGACCCATTTCTAGCTCTGCCAGGGATTGGTTTCCCACTTGCTTTATGGCACATAGCTTAGAACCAGACTTGTCTGTGCACCGATTTCTCCAAAAACCATCAGGTTCCTGTTGTTGTAAAGCTCCTAACTCAGGTGTAACAAGTTTGCATCCAACTCTGTCTCTGCAGGGCACRCTGCCTTTCCTGGAAAGGTAGAGTACCGGTAGTTAGAGTCCGATGCAAAGGCAGCAGCATGGAACACTAATGGGTGTGGGACTAAGATATGGAGATACTTTTCCAGCTTTGCCACCGTTTTCTTCTGTGCTGCTGGGAAATGACTCCACATACCTATTTCTCATTTCATCTGCTGATTGTCTTGTATATTTAGGCTGTAAGATCTTAGGGTTGTGGCTTATTTTTGTTGAGTATATACTGATATTCCAACGAACAGGCTAAGTAATTTTTTTTATCCTCCAAGCTGAGCTTATATCTAATCAAGCGCTGGTGACGTTGGACTAGAACTGTTGCTTCAGACATGGCTGAAGAGGGGGCAGACTAGAATTTTATCTGTTGCTATGGAAATTTTCTATTTTTCCAGTCCATTACTTTTAAAATCTGAGATGACTGCTGATCATAACACACTGACTCTTTGGTGTGTCCTTCACTTGTTTGTGCCGGTCCGTTTGCTGTGATGAAGGCAGGTAGCAAATCTTTACCTCTGCTTCCCGACTATTTCTTTGTGCTAAGACTTGCATTGCAAAATGTATGCACCAGTTTCTAGACTGCTTAGCCACAGTGTCTGTAAATCCAAGTAAATGAAATTTTCCTTAATGAAGCAGCAAAGAACTATGTGCATAGATGCAGAAGACTTGTTTTGCTTTCATTATTAAAAGGGTACTTAGCATGAAAATTCCTTCTCATTTTTTTTCCCTAATAGCCCAGTGCTTCATATAAACTGCAGACTATTTTCCCTGTACTAGAAAATGTTGCTGTTCTTATGTCTCCAGGGATACATTGAGAGACTGAGTGTTATTAAGATAGCAAAAACTTTTCAGTTTGTGGCTTACTCTTCTGTAGAAGTGCTTGCTATAACGGCCTTTCAGTAGGGATGTCATGTATCTTGGCACTTCAAGAAGAACCTGCAAGCAAAGAAATCTTGCAAAGTGTTTGGAGCTTATTCCCAGAGCAGCTGAGTCAAATCATAAATACTAGTTCTTGCCTTGCAGATACTGAGGTCCTCTGACTCTTTTTGAGTTAAGAACAGTTAATGACCACCCAGATGAAGCTTAGCTCAGGTTCATATTTGCAGATAATTCATTCTGCGTTGTAAGAAGTCATTCTGTTCAAGTGATTTTTGAAAAATTTCCATTCCCTGTGATACCAACCCCCTTGAAATTGTTTGCTTGGAGAAGATCACCCACCATCCAGTTACAGCTGATTGTAGTTGTGGTCACCTCACCAGGTGCTTTAAACAAGAGGGCTGGCAGAGCTACCTGGGGAGCCAAGTATAACGGGGTCCCAAGTGGATCACCCTCCTCCTTGTCTAATGAACCATGTTTATTTACTYGCAGAAAGCAGAACGGGAGAGACTGAGGAAGCAAGCCAGGGCTTCTCTGGAGAGGGCTGGCTGGGAATTCACTGGGCAGGTGGGATGGTGGGGGTCAAAGCTGTACTCTGAGTCAGACAAAGTGCTAACCTTAGCCATTCACTTGCCTGAATGCCACGAGTTGTAAAAAGGGTGAGTGTTTGCCTGGACTGTTTGGTCAGAAATGCTAGTCCAGACCTAAGCCGCTGGTGTGGTCAGAGTAATGTTTAAAACCATCCCTCCTTGTTGGCTAAGCTGCTGCGCTGTGTAAGAGGAGCACATCTACGTTCTTCCTTCCATCTCCATCACTCYCTGCCTCAGGGGATGCCTCTTAGTGCCGTAGGTAGCAGAAGAAAGGGCAGAGCACCTCCACCAACTCTGTGGGGAGGTGTAGCGCTGATGAGGACAAACAGCTCCCCACTTAAAATAATTCCCGAGAGAGAAAGGTCCAGGAGTTGAACTTCCCCTGTGTGTATGGTGAAACGTGCCCAGCCTCATGCTCTGAATAGGCCTCAAGTGAATGGGGCTGCGGTGACTTTTCTGCCAGCGTTTATTGGCCAGAAAGGAAGAGCTTGAAAATAAGTGATTTTGAGTGAAGTAGTGGAGGCAGCAAAGTGTTTTCTCTCTCTCTGTCCCTGAGGAACAGCTGTGCCTCTCGCTCTTTTTTTCATTTTGGGTGCCAGGGTGGTGGATTTGTTTTGGGCTTTGGATTTTGTAATAGATGTTTAGAAGACRGAGAATTCAGGAATCGCTTTAACCAAGTTTGAACACACAAAAAGTTTTAATAACYCTTTGGCAAGCCAATGGCTAATCTAGAAATATGTGTTCAGTTTAACCTGAGTATTTGTTCCATTATTTGAATGCCTTGCAATTGCTTCTTCATAACCTCTGTGAGGAGAGCATCACCTGCAAGCAGCTAGAAGAGGTCTGGTTGCTTTGGGCAGGTTGGCGAGCTACAGCATTAATATAATCATCTTCAATGGCTTGTTAAAAAGAGTAGGTGGGAAGGTAATAAAATATTTTGAACTTGTGAAGAACAACTTTCTGCAGAAAAAGACTTCGCTATTGTCAGGGAGAGTTCTACCATTGACTTCAGGGTTTACGTGGTACTGTGCTGCTTGCTTATTGACACAGCAGATGATTTTGATGCTTGATAATTGAATTGTGTGCTGCCAGGAGGAAACACGGAGACAGGTTCTTCAGGGACTGTCTCTCTCGAGTGGAATGCAGCTTATGAAGTATATAATGGGACTTCCAGGGGAACACAGCACTACCTTAGCTCAGCTCCCATTAATGTCATTGACAGCCTTGCTATTTCTTCTTGTAGCTGTTGATGCAGGTTTCTGTTAAATCAACCTCACCAGTCCTCCACGATTTTCCTTTGGGATGAGGAGACAAATCACTGTGTTTCATTCAATTTATTCTTAATGATATTTAATTCAATTTATTCTTAATGATAATGGGGAAAAATAGATATGGTTTTAACAAGGGGATTATGTATGACATCCCTTAGCTGTGAAAGCACCCTTTCTAAATTAGCGCTAAATGTTCATTCTTACTGCAGAGAATGTCAGTCCTTGAGTAATCTGAGTGTGGCTGATTGATCAACACGCTGTCAAAATCTCTGAAATCTGAATGGGGTGTATTCTATAAATGGTTGTAAATTGCTGAGTTTGCATATATATTTACTCTGAATCTATAGGGCCAGATACTTATTTAGCATAACTTGTAATTGTTCCCGATCAGATTCAAATGTTCGTCTTAATATTTTCTTTCTAATATGTTGTAAGGAAATTAGTCACTTGTGTTTTTATTTTACATAACACTTTTTAAATGCAGAATAAAAATAAAAGTAACGTAGAACTGCATAAATTTTTTGCTTCAAGAAATATTCAGTGCTTTCATGTTCAGAAAATGTTAAAATGGAGTCTTTCTACGTTAAAGAAACATTTCATTATGATTAACTATTCCCAATAGAAGACGTTGTTTAAGTCTCCTTTTGAAGTTTGTTTCAGCAAAATGGCCTTTTCCCTTTGAAAACTTTCACCAGATGTTGCCATCCAGTAGCACTAAATGGTGCTTGTTTACAAAACTGGCTTAGTTTTTCAAAGTTTATTTTGCCACACTGCATCAGACAAACTTTGAAGGTAGTGTTGTGTCTTCTATTAAATTGACTGGTAATATTTATAAGAATTAGATAAGCTTTCAGGCAGACAGTTTTCTCTTCAGATTTGAAACTAGAAACAGCAGATTTCAAAGCTAAGTGGAAAATGAGTTTTTAGTGTTTAATTAGCTGTGCATCAGTTAGACCATATCCCTAAACGGCAACGGCTACAGCAACATGACCGTGAGAACGGCGCTCCGCAGTTGCTGGCAGCATGCAGCGACACTTCATACAATGGGGAAAAAAGAACATCCGACCAGAAGGGATGTCGAATGGAGGTTGGGCAAACGTAGGTCAGAGCAATATACGACTACTCAGCCACAGTGAGTACTCAGAGCAGAGTGGATTTATTTTGTTAGGCATATAAGTAAAGTAATTGGATATCTGGACCAACTAACGCATGCAGCTGTTGTAATGCACACCCACTTTCGCTATGTCTCCTTGACATAGTTTTTGTGAAATTCTGTAGGACGCTTGATCCCGCTTTCAGCCCGCCATGCCGCCGATGGTTCTTCAGCAGAGCTCTCCAGTGGGATCGATRAGGAATCCTGCTTTGTAGCTGGGGTTACATCACGAGCAAGTTCCCAAGACACTGATTCACTTGGCATCATTTTGGGYAGTTTAAAATAGGAGTGAGCCAGATCCTCAGCTGGTATAAATTGAAGTTACTATATTAAATTCAGACGGGCCTAATTATAAGTGCTCAAGCAATCACTGAGGATTGCACAATCTATTGCTTTTGTGAGTGTGTGCTCACCCATAAAAGTGAGATTGCACAATCTAACCCTATATGAATGCATCTCTGTCTCAGCTACTAATTGAAAACAAACATGGTAGGATTAATAATTCACTTCTCTGGAATGTCTGTATTATAAATTATTGGGGGGATCTACCAATTGCATTAAGAGATGTTACTCTATTGCAAGATTAATAAGTCCCAACAGCAATGACTGGAGGTCTCTAAACAGGGAAGCATTGGACTTGCAGAGGTTTTGAGTGTTGTTGTTGTTGGTTTTTTTTTTTTCTCTTTTCCCAGTTGCTATGGCTTTCATGCCTCATGCAGCACAGAGCGCAGTTTCCAAGCCTTCAGGGAGGAAGTCAGTAGCAAAACTCTTGTTGACTGAAGCAGAGAAGGGTTTGGGCTGGTTTGCTGCACAGGAAATGGGGCATTTTTCTGTCCAGTACTTAAGAGTTTATTTTCCCTTAACAAAAGCCTGTCCACATTTTGCAATAGGGAAATAGGAAATTGTCTTTTCTCTCATTTCAAGGAAGTTGCTCTCTGTCCTCTTAATTAGTTGTCTGAAAGATGAAAGCAAGTGCCCAGGGCTCAGGGAATTCCAGGAGGTTTGGTATTTTTGAACCAAGGAACTTCTAAGAAATGGCACATTATGAATTCTGATTTATCTAAACCCTGCTGAATGCTGCCTGCAGAGGCGCTTACATGGATGCATAACCTGCTCTTATCTACTTAATGTCGAGCATAGGCTGTAGCATCTATCAGGCTATTGCTTCTGCTGACCTGAACGTACATATAAAATGTATTTATGGAACCTGGACCATTCCTTTCTGATATCGGATGGTGGCTGAGACTTTGGACTTTATTTTACTGTGGCTTCTAGAGAGAATTCTAGAAGAGAGAAGTTCTAGGAGAGAACCCCCCCAAAATGAAATGGTTTTGTAAAATAGGGATATAAAAGAGTATAGGGATAGGATTATAAAACCTGCTTTCTACGTCAGAGAGGTAGCACAGCAAAGAGATAACAGTGCAGCAAGGCCATAAGATGGATGTTCAGGGGGTCAACCTTTCCTACAGCCATGCCAGCTGGTCTTGTCAAAGTAGCCCCACAAAACTCCACTCTTCCCTATTCTTCTTAGACTGTCCTTGCTAGGTCTTGGGTCCTCAGGCTATCACATTTTCTGCAAGTGGCTTGGTGGCATGCAAGCAGCTTGAAAGTAGTAGTCAAAACCCCAAAACAACCCTATACCTCCTCTATCCGGGAGGATGCAGACCCAAGCAGGGTTGTTCAGATTCCTTGTACTGTCCTTGGGGGTGCTGGTCATTGCCTTTTCCTTTTCTGTGTCTCCTTCTAATGTGTGTTATTTCATTTAAAAGGGTCTTTTAATGTTTGTGTTAGGGGAGGTCTAGTTGCACTTTTGTAAGTGAATAAATGATTAATTCTGTTTGTTCTTTTTTTTTTTCTTAAAACTAAAATGCCAGACCAATCCAACCAAAAAAACTTCTGAAATTCATTCTGTGTGTGGCTCAGCATCTTTGTTTAAGATCCACTTTTCTTCAGCATCTTTCATTTCTTTCATGTGTTTGCTGTTAAAGCCTTTATTTTTAGTGCTTGTCAGCCCTTTCAGTCAGCAAAATCTTATTTTTACAACATGCTCTGCATGTGCCCGTAGCTTTTGTAGAACATTTCACAGTGGGCCGGAGACCGCTTCGGGGCGCGAGGATTATTTGTTGTGGTAAATATAACCCCTGGCCTSTCACCCCAAAGGTCATGTTCTTGTCCGATAACAGCAAACCTGGGCACGTCCACCCTTGCTGAGTGCRTGGTCTGTGAATCTGAAGCGCCGTCATCTCCGTGCTTGGCTTTGCACGTTTGCTCTGCGCGGTTTCTGCTGATGGACTTTCAGCCTGTCTCTGCCCTGCCTTGGCTTCCCTTTGCTTGATGCTCATGGAATATGCTGGCTCTTTTCTCTCTGTTTTTTTAATATTTATATATATAAAAAAATATATATATTAAAAAAATATTTTTATATCTCTCTAATTTTTTTTTTCCTGTGTTGAGCTGCAAGTTTGCCTTCCACTGCTGGTATATTCCCGGGTGGTAATGTGATATAATTGGCAGTGTCATGTTTCACAGGAGCAACTTGAGAGGGTAACAGTCATTCCCTTCTCCCAACACTCCTAATTTCTCCTTGAAATTGAAAAAAAAAAGTAGTGGCTTTGTCCAGCACAGAGGTTTCACATTCTCCGCACAGTAGTTACAATTACTACTGGAAGGCTGAARTGCATTGAACTGGTGTAGGTCTAATTGCAGTGTGGTCACACTCCTGCAGAAGTACTTTTAAACTATATTTAGTATGTAAGTGAGCCATGCTAACATGGGCTATTAGTCCAAATGCTAGTGTAAATGAGGCGGACAGCGTTAAGATGTGCTTTAAGATTGTCAAGTAATGCTAAATCAGGTCAGATGTTCTCGCTGTGTTTCACAGGACAGTTGGTGTTGCTCCTTGCAAAACATGTGTAATGCCACATGGATGTCCGTGCTTGCGAGGGAGCCGGCAGCTGGGAATCGCGCTGCTCCGGTCTCCAGTATCCCTCCTCCTTCCAAATGCTCCCTGCCCATAAATGTTAAGGCATTCAAGAAAGAACCAACATGGCAACATCCCAAAATGCCCTSTCACAGGATGAGATTGGGGAAAATTATGTTGGCTGATGGCTGGAATTTGCTGTGTGTTTGGAGRGGTGAAGGCTCTGTGCTGATCCCGGAGGGGTGGGTGCACCCCGCTGGGCTGGCACTGGCAGGCACACGCAGGGCACCGTGGGCTCAGCTCAGCCCKCATCCTTCCCATGCTGCCAGGCTCCAGCAGGGAGGGTGGAGACCAAAGAGGTTATCAGGGAAAGAAGGTTCTTCATGTTACACGTGCGTAGGGGAGGACAGGAATTTGCCTAACAGAAGCTGTCATCACATGCCAGTTTTATTCCAAGTACGGCATGTGTTGTATAACCCACAACTCGAGAGTAACGTATGAACTATGAAATGCTTGTCAAAAGTACATGGTTTTTATTGAGCAGTAGTCACTAAAATTGTTGGAATCTGTTACCATTGTAGATATAACACTTCTTGGGTTTTATATGCACTTTTCAAAATGTTCTGGCAATAATAAAGTAGGTTTTCTATTGCAGAGGCTGGGTTTTCTGTTTGTAACATTGCCTTTTCACACTGTGACTAGCATCAAAATGCTAAAATTGTATTAAAAAGAAAAAAAAAAAAGCACAGCATCTGGTATTTAGTGATCCAGGAAATAAGCTTGACTCATATGTCTTCTATATATTCTATATATCATAAGAGACCTGCACATTTTTAAGGAAACCAAATTATGTGTCTAAGGTCTTAGTATTGCTATTAGAACAGCTTAAGTGCAACAGAGCACTCCTTGAAGGTGTTCTCAGTTTGGACAGGCGTCATTGCGAACAGGCAAACCCCTGACAGATGTGGGAAGTGGGGCACTGTTAACACAACAAGGCTTTTTGACTAATGTAATAATTATCTGTGCTGCAATTTTTCCTTCTAGGAGACTGAGCTGCTAGATATCAGCCTTGTCAAAGATGCCAGATGCGGAAAACATGCCAGAGCTCCCAAGGTAGGAATTTTTGCTGTGTGCTTACATGTTACATTGATGACCTAGATAAAATAGAATGGGAATTATATGCAAGAATTTAAAAAAAAAAAAAAAGTTCCCTTAGCTAATAATTTTGTCTTTGCTCCATTTAACACGGTTTCTGATGAGAAGCATTACAATTGTTGAGCCGTTGTCATTTGATTCTGTATGTAAAATGCTGATGGAAGCTCTGCTGGCAGTGAGGGTACGAAAATCCTGGTTTGTCAAGGTAAACTTACACATGTTCCTGGCTTCCCAGATGGCAAGGAGCTGATAGTTGTTTAGGTCCATGTTGCATTTTGTGCTGCCTGTTTTCCTCTTTCAGTGCCTCTTGAGGCCAGAAAGAGGTTGTTTTTTTTTTTTAAACTGTCATCAGAGGGGTCAGGATATCAGCTCCCTTAGGTCCGCTCTGATGTATTGCATACTCCTTTGCTGTCTCTAAAGACAGTAGCTTGTAGATATATGTTCTCTCTGGTGTTTTTGTTTGGACAGACACTACACATCAGAGAATAAACCAAAGCACTCGCCTCTGGAAGCAAGATAGTGCCTCAGGGAATCACAGGAGTGATAGGAAAAAAGGAAATCTCTTTAGGGACCTGAAAGTATGGCCTTGCTGCCGCTTAGCTGCGGTTGAACCGGTGGGGTTGAAGCAGCCCAAAAGAATGCTGCTTCTACCCTCGTCTCGAGGGAGGAAAATGGCTGGGTCTGGATGGCCGTGGCTTCCCCGGAGCCTCCCACTGGGCTCCCTCTTCCCTGCACCCAGCCCTGGGTCAGGGCACAGCCCCACAGGCTCCTCAGCCCCTTGAGGGTAGGCATTAGGAATGGAAAAGGTTGTTTATCTGTGCCAGAATGCGATTGTAGTTATCTCTGAACAGACTATTCAAATTTGGTTTTCAAAGCTTTCCATGTAGTGCTGGCAGCATTTTAAAGGCTGAGTTATAATTGAAATGCAACAGAAGTACTTTATGACATCCACATTAATACCAAATGAGTTCACCATGATTAA
Organism: Oceanodroma leucorhoa; assembly: GCA_030449065.1. Classification (NCBI taxonomy): domain Eukaryota; kingdom Metazoa; phylum Chordata; class Aves; order Procellariiformes; genus Oceanodroma; species Oceanodroma leucorhoa. The sequence continues at coordinate 2,546,838 of JASVER010000045.1, read as the reverse complement.
TGGTTCTATGATGAATAGCAATAAAGTATTAACAATGGCTAGAACATTATTTTAAAATGCTACCAGCTTTACAGAGGACAGTCATGTTCTTCAAACAAAACGTTTTTAGCTAAAATTTATGCATAGCTATTGCCTCGGTGACTTTTATTTATTATGTTACATAAAGGCTGGTTTTGTTACAACATGTTACGGATTTGACAGCAGTGGCATTAAATGAAGGGTATGAGAAAATCCTGACTTTTAGGGTGGTGAAATGCACCACCTGTGTGAATGAGTTTGCTTTTTGTCATTGATTTGTGTGTGGGCAGAATGAAAACAGCACCTGGGTTGGCTGTTGATGGGATCTTGCAAACGGTGTGAAACAAAACGCTCATTTTGGGGCCCGTCGTGTTGGTTTTCCTTTGATACCCGTTGTGGGGCTGAACAAGGAGTGTTGACTGCAGGTGAGCGAGCGTTACAGAAGCCCCTGTTTGATCCACAGGAGATACAAAACTCATATAGCAGCAGGAAGGCTTGGCTCTAAATCAGACAGTAGCAGCTTGTGATTGCATGGAGGTTTCTAGTAAAAATCCTGGTATATTGGCTTAAGAGAGCAGCACCACATATGCATGATACTTGCCAAAGTTCCCAGCTTTTCAGAGGCTTTTTTCCACAGCTCTACTTCCAGGTGGGAGCAACCCTTGCTCTCAGGTGAACATAAATAATCAACTACGGTTAGAGGTAGCTCCTGTGTGGGAAAGCAAGCTTCCCTCACGGAGCGTGCAAAGAAGTCATTCATAATCTGCTCGTTGCACGGTAAAAGCGTGATGCACATGATGATGGTRATGATGAGTCTGAGCTGTATCCAGCAGAAGGGCTCTGCTGTGGTTTACTGGTACCTGTAGAGCCTCTTGCCCTGTATGTAATATGGCTGCAGACATGGAACGGAGTTTAGCTGCCTCAGCAACAAATACTTCTTACTGCCGTGGTATCACTTCACACAGGTTTATTAGCTATCCCAGAAGTTAATCTCYCATGATCTGGTGGGATCATCATTGACTTGGGAACTTGCTTCCTGTAGTAGCCTTGCCAGGTGGAAAGGACAACATGCTGTTGTGCATTGATGCATCTTTCACTGTAAAACAAGAGATTTAGGTGATTTTCTCTTTATTCCCCCACCACCCCTCCCTCTGCCTTGTCTTGGACAATTTTTATATTGCGTTAGGGAACTTCTGGCAGTTTATGCAATTTTTTTGATATATTTTGAGAATTTTAAGAGTGGATTTCCTCTGTGGGTTGTCATTACAAACTTAAGAAGTTAATGGKAATCTTTAAACCTCATTTAGTGTATTTCTGATCTGCTGCCTTTTGATAGAAACAAGGGTCATCTTTAATAAGCCTTGACTTTTCTATTAAATAAAAAAAATGTAATTCATCTTTATTTTTATAGTAAACTAAATTTCAGTGTCATTAACAACACCCATAGTAAGCTACTGGAACTTGTTAGGTGTGCTACTACAGAAGACCATCAGTAATGATTTTAGAGGGCTATAAGCAGTCATAGTTACCAAAAACTCTTTCTTCCCCATCACCATCTGGAATACACACTTCTTCCCCATATGCTGCCATATCCACCAGTGGGGACGTTTCTTTGGTAGCTTAATTAATCTGCTGATATTTTGGTCTTTTTGATGGCTAGAAACAGAGTCTGTTCTCATGCTGCATTCAGTGTACCTTCTGCACAACCATCACTATTCTTAATTTCTGAAAAGAGAGAGAAACACAAAGGATTTTTCAGTTAGTTTCTCTTTCAGCCTTGTTGGTTGACATTCACTTTTCACAATATTTTTCCATCAGTCCAGATGTATATATTTTGTGATTGTTCTTCCATGTTTGTTGTTGCGTCTTCTAGTTGTTATAATAAGAAAAAAAAAAAGCTTTTTCATTCTGGAGAGGTTTTCCTCGATGAAGGATAAACAGCCAAATACTTTGTTTTTATTTAGAAGGCATTGTACTCTTTTTGTTTTATCCTATTTCACAGTGTCCCTAAATTTGTTGAAGATGTGTTAACATTTTGCTCCAGTAGCTAAGTCCAAGCTATGGATTGTCTTCTGTAATGCTTTGGCTAAGTGGGCATAGTCTGTGCTCCGGTGAAAGGTATTATTAGGCATGCTCATGTTTTGTATTACTCCCTAGGCCATAGCGTGTGTAAAAAAGGGTAACAGTAGACTCCAGAACTGGGATACATAAATGCACTTATGCTACCGTACACTGTTCATAAGCTCAGAGCTTTTTCTTTCTGGGTTTCTCATCCAGGAGGTCTGGTTCCTTTCTCCATTCCCTGTTATGTTTAGCCTCAAAAGTTCCCTTGACGGCACAAAAGTGCAGCTCTCATCCTACAGTCGTCATGTTAAGTTAGCATGAGGAATGAGCTGAGCTCTCCTCGAAGTTAGTATGTTGGCACTAGGTTGCAGCTGTGCAGGTGGTCAGCTCTGCTTGGCACTTTGAGTGCAAAACCACTTCTCCTCCAGCTTCTGGATGATTGTTAGAGTCTCTTGAAACCTCTCTCCTGTTCTTCCCGTGTCCTGGAGACTTAAGAGCAGAGCACCAACACTATTCCTGGGCATGACAGCAGTGTATGGGAGTAGCTCAGAAAGGCGTCTGCAAAAGACAGACCTTCCTGAGCAGACCTCAGGAGTAGTTACCCAGAAGACCTGTCTGAAACTACGTACAGTAGCCCAGCACTAGACCACAGTCCTAGAGCCAAGGTCATAGTCTTACCAGCTGATGGTAATTATTATCTGTGCTCTCACACTTCAGGGTACTGTAATGAATTTGTGGCTGCCCCTGAGAAGTGGATCCATACCATGTGGATGGTGTGAAGCCTAGAGCCTCACCTCAGCTCCTCTGGGTGTAAGAGTGRCTTTGTGTTTATGCTTCTAGGAAACTCAAAACTTGTTTTCATCCATGGCAGTGTCCACCAATTTTTCCAAATGGTGCTCAAGGCTGGGAAGACGAGACAAATTCAGGAGACTTGCACAAGTCTCTCTCCTACTTTGGGTGCCTAACGGGAGTCTGTAGATTTAGGGGGTTAGGTAGACCCTGGGGGTCTTGGGCAGAGAGTCAGAATGGTTTTACAGCAGAGGAAGTGGGGCACAAAGATTAAAGGTTAGATCAGTCAGAGTGTTTAGGCATCTGAAAATAAGCCTGTGTGTCTTTCATAGGAACTTCGGTTTCTAATGATGTAGAAGAGAGATCTTTAGTGGGTACCAAAACACTTAATGCTTGGGGGATGAGAAGATTGTCCTCCGACCCAAAATCAGTAYGTAGTGTACTCAAATGACCCCTAAATGACCCCTGTGTTACTAAGAAGCTTTAGCATCGCCTTCTTTTTCCACATTGTCAGCGATGAGTCCTTCTGTCTTCAGCTGCTATTTTCAGAAACGATAAGAGTTTTCTGTCTCAATGCAATATACATGCAAAGGCTTATTCTTTGGAATAAGGGCAAATCTCAGGCAGCACAGAGCACTGCAGCAGATCTCTAAATGAGAAGAAGAATGAAAGTAATGTTCTGAAGAGAACAAGAAAAGACTTATTAACTGTGTATGCTAGGAAAAAGTGCCTGAATTCAAAATACAATGAAATTTATACAGAAGTGAGGGGATTATAAGATGATTATCAGGACTTTGCCTTTTTAGTAAGCATTAGAATCATTTAGGAAGGGAGCAAGAGAAATTTTGAGAACAGGAGATTAATATGCAGTTCGTTTTTTCCGTCAGAAGACGTGACTGCCCATAAATTCAGCTCAGCCTTTTTGAAGCGTGGCATGCCTTTTCTCACAGCTTTCAGGGACTCAGAGCTGCCGCCAGCGTCAGCAAAGGTGCAGCGTCAGGATGCTCAGGGCTCACGCTGTTTGTATTTTGAAATGCTGAAGGGATGTGAAGATCATTAGTTGTGATGAAGCAATTACTTATTTACTTTTATTCACACATTACCTGGTAGCACTCTCTTGAGCTTTGTTTTCATGTGCAGACTAACGAAGAGACGTCTTTTCCCTTGTAACGTTTAGCGAAGAGGTCTGCAAAATAACACAACGAGCAGTGAAGACAAACATACGCTTTTGTACAATGAGGCATAGAAATAGCTCTGAATATTCACATACCTTCTGTGAAGCGTGGAAGCACCACTAAAAGAGAGTCCGTGTTCTTAAAAGGGAGACGTAGCTAAAAATGTCACGCAGCAGTAAATACTGGTGAAAGGTTAGGTGGTGAAAATTTGGCAGCTGCAAGCATGCTCGTAGGGCTAGGGAAGTCACACTTTTTACCATCTTGTATTTACTTTAGCCAATAACAGTTTCTATGGAAACTAAAATCTTAATGCAACTGTGTAAGTGTTTTTAGTAGCAAGAAGAAATATCAGGATGAGTTGGCAGGAATAAGGAAATAACCCCATGGCAAATGTTCGTATTGAAAACTTTTGATGCATTTGATCTGTTTTCCCTCAAAGACATCATAAATCTTTCAGCAGGAAATGAATTTCTTTAAATGACATATGCTATGGAACCTGTAGGAGATGAAATTATGAATGATGGAATCACTCTAATGCCAAAATGTTTATAGAGCGTAGTCCCCAATTTTAAAAACACTCACAGCTCCCCTGCCCCAAATTTTCTCACTTTAACGAGAAAGCTGTACAGAGGAAAATAATTAAGCTTTTTTAATGTCAGAAATTTGCCAAGACCTCCACTACTATTAATATCGTCACCAGCCTCTCTGTATTTAGTGGGTTTTCTTGAAGTGCTCAAGTAGTGAGATGATTTCAGGAGTATCTCAGCTGTAATTCAAAAACTACACGCTTCTTCCTCCCTGCAGAGGGTTTGCTGGTTTCTAACACATCTGTAGAGAAAAATCCATATTTCATGAACTAGATACACTCAAAAATTAACAGCGAAAGTCTAAATAATTATTTAACTGAAAATCCGATGATTTTCAGGGAAATGAGGGTGTGCAAGTCTATTTGAATTGTCAGCTATCAAGGCTGCTGTCTTCTGCGTCTGCTTCTGTACTCCATTGCACTGACTTAGAATAGTAGGATTTTACTGACATTTTGGTAAAATTTATGCAGAGAAGTAAGACTGCTGTCTGTTATGTTGTTAGTAATCACCTATTTCTTTCTTCCTTTTTTAACTTACTGCCTGAATTTACAAATGCAGGTGAAGAACTTTTTGTGAGCCCACTCAAAGCGCACACACGCAAATAAATAAATCACAGATAACGCTTGGTTCATTTGCCTCYGAATAAGRCTCTAACTTCTAATTTACGAGTCCRATGACAAGACCCTGTCCAAATAAACCTAATTCAATCACTTGATTTCCTTATGGTATCTGAACTTACAGTTTTGCTGGCAGCCTGTGATTTTYATGGTCAGCTTGTTTGTTTTTCTTTTATCAGGAGAACAAAAGAGGCCTCTGTCACTTCTGAAATATTTGAAAGCTGAGCAGTTATTAATTTCTTTATGATAAAGTCTGTGCTGGGACAATTGTGTTGTGTTTAATAACCACCCTGATTAGACTGCACGTGGGAAATGGCAGATAGATTTTTATTTTTATTTTTTTTTCCTTTTTGGTCCACCCAGTAAATTCCCTGAAGAAGTCAGCTGCCTACATGGATTGCATAGGAGAACAACAATCCTGCCCTTTGCAGCACCGACTTCTGTCGCTCTGCCTGTCTCAAATGCTGCTATTGCTGTTATTTTTRTCTACTGATAAATGCACATTGCTTTCCCTTCAACAACCTTGGTGCTAAATTAGAAACTCTAATGTAAATTATCCCCAAGCAACGTTCTGTTTCTGCCAAAAACAAACAAAAATGGAATATGCATGCAGCTCACCTTCTTCCCTCACCTTAGGGATCACAGTGACATCCTCAAACATCCCCCCGCAATTTGTTTGTTCTTCTACATCACTGCTTTTTTTCATAATAATGATTAAATTACATAAACATTTTCTCTAGATCGAATTTTTGTTTTATTAAGGAAGGTTCAGATTAATTTCTTTGGGTGATATTTGACCAGTGTTCTTGCTGTCACAGTTGTAAAGATGGAGAAATGCATGTAGTTGAAATGCTGCAAAAAGCGTGGGAGCTGTGGTCACTGGGAGAGTGAGGGAGGTTTGCCTTGGACCCTCCTTGCGGGGGATGAGCCTCGATCTGCCCTTCTTTGCCCGCTTCCCTGCAGCTTGGCGTCGCCTCTCTTCACCGGCCTGAACAGGCTCCCAATGGCAGCCAGCATCTTTCGCTCTGCCAGATCTTCCCCACCAGTGACAACTTACTTCAGAAAAGGTCTCCCCACTGCCCACAGTAAAGTCCTGCTGCTTATTCAGGAAAGAAGGCAAGTTTCTGTATGGCTAGGATGCTTTTGAGGTTTCTTTTTTTYAAATCTGTTGGAAGTTAACCTCTTTGGGGAAGAGTCTTATCTCCAAAGATTAAGCTGTCGGTGCTGCTATCCAGGGAGCATGGAGAGCAGGTCGTCACTTCTGCATCATCTGGAAAAACATTACCATCAGAAATGTTATTCATGCTATTCTGGAAGCAAAGCAAAGCTTCCTGAAAGCGCAAACGAAGCCTGGGGCATTAAGTAGCAGCACGGTAGCCATTTTCTTTCTGCTTCATCGGGTCACAAGTCATGTCTCGAACACAGTGGCTTGCTTAGCAGAGTGGATGAGCACAAGCGCTTTGCACCTGCGCTCGGAAGCCTGCAGAGATTCCTCGCCTGCCTCGGAGTSTGGTTCACTTGGCTGCTCATCCCTGAGGCCGAGGCCACCTGCGAGAYGATCAGCACCCTGGTGCACCAGCAGAACGGCCCAAATTGGTGAAGGTGATTTTATTTACAATCCTCTAATCTTTAGGGAACTGGGACCTTTTCAGAAGCTTGTCATCAACTGTATAACCTAGCTCTGCCTGGGTAGTTCATCAGATTCACTATTTACTAATATTCAGGGTATAGTAGAAAGCACAGGTTTTTGTCCAAGGCTTTCACTATGAATCATTGCCAAAAAGATTTTTATTTTTTTTTCCCCTGCTCGCTGGYTGTTTCAGTTAGCTTTCTGTGCTAGTTGGTTTTATGTTTTTCTTTGTTATATTTATAAAACATACATCTTCTTTTTGTTTGTATACTTTCATGCCAAAGTACGCAGTACAAAGTATGTAACAAATTCTGTATTTTAAGAAGCACAAAGTCGTTTTATAAATGTGATTTTAAAACTTGACATTTAAATTTGAAAAGGTAGAATAGGACACTGCTCAATTAAATATGTGTATTTGAGTTGCTGAGAACACCAGAGTGTGTCAGCAAAGCTGTGCTTTAAATGCTACTGCTGAAGATGCTTTTGAATAAACCTGCGTACATCTTCCCCCCCCCCCCCCTTTTTTCTTCTTTAGTATGACTTTTTGTGTCATTTTGAAGAGAGATTGACAGAGACAGCTTTGTGTGCTCTCAGGCACACATAATACTCCAAAACTGTTTTAAATCCATACATAAGCCACTCTCATGAGCTTTCAGACTGTGGCAGTGGGGGATTAAAGTAGCACACTGGAGGGCACAGACTCCTCACTTAACTGAGCATGTGCTTCATGCAGATGTGAAGTTCAGTGCTACCCTCCACASTGTTCCAGCTGGAAGGTTTAAATTCTTCTTCTTGCCTTTCCSTGCCGCGGGATAGGGCTCCCAGGAAGAGGGGTGGGTTGCGAAGTGGCATCTCTCGGCTGGTGTGTACCACTTCTGGTGAGCCTCACGGTTGCGGCCGTTGGCAGCTGTTGCCTGTGCGCTTGGGTGCGATGGTGGTGTGCCGTCACTGGCTCACCTYGCTGACGAGGCCTATCCAGTATCGGCAGCCTTTTGACAACATTTGTGTTGCTGATCAGTAATATGGGACATGGATGTCTTATTCCTGCCTTCACAGCTAATAATGCTAATAAGATGAGAATGCAGCTGGGACAGCATGTCCAGCCGCAGCTATCACAAACCTACGCCCACTGTCAATCGTGATAAAGCTCACTTGAATCTGATAAATGGCATTTTTACAGTGGCTGGCACAAAATTTAAAAATTGTTGGGAAGATATAAAGTTACTCTGGAGGTGCTAATATTGCCTATCAATGTCCTATATTATCTGTTTGTTATCTTRCACCCCCTGTGCGTTCATATCCACATTACCTTTTGACTTGCACTAAAATCATAAAGATTTGGGAAAGTATAGTCCTTTTTTTCCAGTGTTGGTACAGTATCTAAAAGAGCAAAGTCCTGTTTCATGAGTAGGGCTCCTAAGTGCAATACTAATACAAAAACTAATAAGTAAAATGTTGCTTTCCATAAAAATAAGAAATGCTGCACTCAGCCTCTGTCATGAACGCTCGGTGGGAAAGAATTTAAAAATTTTTCATTGGAAAATGTAAAGCTACTAAATAACTGAGTCATACTAGTCTTTCCTTCTGAGCAGTAATCTCCATCTAGAAATATTTCATAAATATTAAAGTATACATTTTAGCAGTAGTGTGGAGCTGTGCAGCCAGAGAGAGATCTGATGGCAGTGCAATACCCTCAAGCTTCAAATGTGGAATCAACAGGCTCAAGTGAAAATGCCAAAGCAGAAATATTTTTCTGCAATTGTTTAGAACAAACAATTTAAATTTCCCCATTTTACTGGAATCCAGCTTGGTGATTTTCCATGGCATCCCTTATCTTGTAAATAACTGGTTGGAGAAAACTGCTAGTTTTTAATTAGTTGCAAACGTTTGATATATTTGTTGTCATCTGCATGTAAATGGCTCATTCAGTATCTCCTCATGGAACYGAGCAAAACCATTTAGGCTTAGAAAAGAGACCAGTGTGAAGCAAAAGGATTAGGTGTAGATGCCGAGTAACCATGGCTGACAGAGATGCCAGTTTCTTCGTGCCCCCCTACTCAGCTCTGCAGGGAAAAGTGTTTCAGTGGTGACAGGACGGCAGGGTGCTGAATAGCCGAAGAGGAGTGGAGGGTGATCGGCACTGGTAAATTGTTACCCATGTTGGATAGGGCCGCCTGTGTGCTGCAGTGGATATCAAACCCTGCCTGGAAACCCTCAGGCAAATGGCAGGAACTGAGCAATTTGTGATTGAGTTTAAATAAGTATAAACTGTCTTTGGTCAGAGCTTGTAACTCAAGAGATTTGTTTTTGAGATTTAGAGAAGTCGTAAAAAAAAGTTTTCTTTAATACTGAAGTTATTTAAGCTTGYTTAAACTCTATTAGAACAGCTTCCAGCTTCAAAGTTCATTATCTTCCATATTACATTAGCACTTTCCTGGTCTTGCAGCTAAGCACATTTGGCTGTAAAACTGCACATTYGCCTAACATTTGTTAATCCGTACTTGTATGCTGTCCAGTACAGATGTCTGAGAAAAAGTGATGGGAAGAAACTTGGCTCTCTGAGCTAAAACTTTGATCGCAAAATAATTACAATACCTGCCATAAATAATCCTTGTTTCATCGCTGTGGCTTTTCAGTCTGTTTGCTTGTGTCCCAAGGCATGTCTGTGCYGGTCGGACACCCCAGCCGCACCAGTGACGTGATGTGAAAGTGGGACTTAGAAGAATCACTTACAGATAAGGAAGCTAATGGGAGCAAATGGAAATAGCCAAGGGTCCATGTGAACTATAAAGCAGCAGGAAACTATGGCTATTTCCAATGTAATATCATCAGTATATTCATGTTAAATCCATGTTACCATTTTTCCAAAGCATTAAGTAGAAATGAGACTGTTTTCTTTTGCTCTAGTCTGCTGTGGATGTATAAGCAGGTAGAGGCAAGTGCATCCAAATATCCGATATCTTATTTTATGCAGTAGGATATTTCTGAAAACAAACCAAACACACGTCCTTTCTAATTATAAATAGGATTATGCTACCAAGTAAGGCATATGAATACTTCATTTTTAAATAAATCCTGCGTAGTATTTGTGTGGTGATAACAAAAAACCTTATAGCTGTATTGAGCGCGAGTTGCCTGTCTCTGGCTTTCTCAGCTCCGCTGCCTCCCAGCCTAATCCTAGTTAAATAAACAAAATTATCAGCTGTTGCCGCTAGGGAGTTCAGACACTCTGTTCCACTCCTGGGGTGTTAATGAGCCATCCGCAGGGATGTTCCTGCAAAATGGATGGCACGGCGACRCTCGCTGATACACAAGCATGGGCACGTGGGAGCAAAATGGTTATCTATATGTCAGTGCTAAAAGAACATTTTCTGAGCACCAAAGGTTTGCTTTATGCATTTTTCAACCCTTGGTGATTCACTGGAATAAAGTGTAGTGTGTTCTTGGTRAAGACTGCTGTGTGTTAAGATTGATACACAGCTACACATGATTTAGCAAGGTTTTTCTGGCTATCAACTGTGTCGTGGATACATCCTTCCCAAGGAGAAGCATTTCTACCACTACGAAGTTGAATGGGTAAAATTGCCATAGCCCATCCTTGATATGGCTGATCTGCACTAGTGGTGCATATAGACAGAATTAGGGTCTGTTTTCTGCATGTGGGTGGCCTTTTGTATTGTTGTTAGTGCTGTAAGTGTCCAATGTCCTTTATATTTTGTCTTTTGATGATAAAARTCAGGTCTTTGTTCCTCTTGAGAACGATATGCTGAGAAATCTATTGCATGGACCTATGTGTTGTTCCTGTTGTACAGAAATCATCATACAGGATGTGTAAGAAAGTAGGTGAATTACATGTTTCCAGAACTTAGCCGTTCTTGAGTATGAACTTGTGTTCATACCCCTGAAGTGTAGATTGAATTATTAACCAGCCTAAAATTCCAAGGATCTTACTGAAATACTGACAGTGTACCAGTGCTCTGGTTGAATGAACTTGCAAATGTGCAATTTAGGAACAGGCCTAGATGGTAGCTGATACTTTTCCACCTTGTRGCTCAGAGACTGGTGCCATCGGTGGAATTTTGGCTTTATTGATCATGGGGAGGTTTACACGGCACTGGGCCTGCTGGCGATGGATGGAGTTCAGCTGTCTCAAAAGGGGGAAAAGGATTCTCGCTCATGCATTGGCGGGGCTCATCGAGAAGGCTTTAAACTAGTTTCAAAGGGGGAAGGAGATAAAACCAGGCTCACTAGAGATGAGCCTGGGGGTGGCATGCYGATGTYGGGGGTGAGGTCGATAGCCCAGCTCAAGTGCATCTACACCAATGCACGCAGCATGGGCAGCAAACAGGAGGAGCTGGAAGCCATTGTGCAGCAGGACAGCTRTGACTTAGTCGCCATCACRGAAACGTGGTGGGATGACTCTCATGACTGGAGTGCTGCGATGGATGGCTACAAGCTCTTCAGAAGGGATAGGCGAGGAAGGAGAGGCGGTGGGGTGGCTCTGTATGTTAGGGAGTGTTTCGATTGTATAGAGCTCATCGAATGTGATGATCAGGTCAAGTGCTTATGGGTATGGATGAGGGGGAAGGCCAACAAGGCAGATGTCYTGCTGGGAGTCTGTTATAGACCATCCAACCAGGTTGAAGAGGCAGATGAAGCATTATACAAGTGGCTGGCAGAAGTCTCACGATCGCTAGCCCTTGTCCTCGTGGGGGACTTCAACTTGCCCGACRTCTGCTGGAAATGCAACGCAGCAGAGAGGAAACAGTCGAGGAGGTTCCTGGTGTGTGTGGAAGACAACTTCCTGAYGCAGCTGGTAAGCGAGCCTACCGGGGGAGGTGCCTYGCTCAACCTGCTGTTTACCAACAGAGAAGGACTGGTGGGAGATGTCGTGGTCGGAGGCYGTCTGGGGCTYAGCGACCATGAMATGATAGAATTCTCGATTCTTGGTTAAGTAAGGAGGGGGGTCAGCAAAACCGCTACCATGGACTTCTGGAGAGCGGACTTTGGCCTGTTCAGGACAGTGGTTGAGAGAGTCCCTTGGGAGGCGGTCCTGAAGGGCAAAGGGGCCCAGGAAGGCTGGAYGTTCTTCAAGGAGGAAGTCTTAAAGGCAGAGGAGCAGGCTGTCCCCGTGTGCCGTAAGAGGAGCTGGTGGGGAAGATGACCGGCCTGGCTGAACAGGGAGCTTTTGCTGGGACTCAGGGAAAAAAGGAGAGTCTACTGCTGTTGGAAGAAGGGGCGGGCGACTCAGGAAGAGTACAGGGATCTTGTTAGGTCATGCAGAGAGAAAATTAGAACGGCAAACGCCCAGCTAGAAMTCAATCTGGCCACTGTCGTAAGAGACGACAAAAAATGCCACCTGCTATGCCACCTGGATGCTCACAAGTCTATGGGGCCGGATGGGATCCACCCGAGAGTACTGAGGGAGCTGGTGGAGGAGCTTGCCAAGCCACTCTCCCATCATTTATCAGCAGTCCTGATAAATGGTTATCAGGGGAGGTCCCGGACGACTGGAGGCTTGCCAGTGTGACCCCCACCTACAAGAAGGGCAGGAAGGAGGATCTGGGGCACTACAAGCCTGTCAGCTTGACCTCGGTGCCGGGGAAGATCATGGAGCGGTTCATCTTGAGGGCGCTCACGAGGCAGGTGCAGGACAACCGGGGGATYGGGCCCAGCCAGCATGGGTTCATGAAGGGCAGGTCCTGCTTGACCAACCCGATCTCCTTCTACGACCAGGTGACGCACCTAGTGGATGAGGGGAGGGCTGTGGATGTGGTCTGCCTGCACTTAAGTAAGGTATTTGACACTGTCTCCCACAGCATCCTCCTAGAGAAGCTGGCGGCTCATGGCTTAGATGAGCGTACTCTTTGCTGGGTAAAAAACTGGCTGGACGGCCGAGCCCAGAGAGTTGTGGTGAATGGAGTCAAATCCGGTTGGCGGCCGGTCACGAGCGGTGTTCCCCAGGGCTCAGTTTTGGGGCCCGTCTTGTTTAATATCTTTATCAATGATCTGGACGAGGGGATCGAGTGCTCCCTCAGTAAGTTCGCAGACGACACCAAGTTGGGYGGGAGCGTTGATCTGCCTGAGGGTAGGAAGGCTCTGCAGAGGGATCTGGACAGGCTGCATCAATGGGCCGAAGCCAACTGCATGAGGTTCAACAAGGCCAAGTGCCCTGTCCTGCACTTTGGTTGCAGCAACCCCAGRCAACGCTACAGGCTTGGGGAAGGGTGGCTGGRAAGCTGCCCGGCAGAAAAGGACCTGGGGGTGCTGGCTGACAGCCGGCTGAACATGAGCCAGCAGTGTGCCCAGGTGGCCAAGAAGGCCAAYGGYATCCTGGCCTGTATCAGGAATAGTGTGGCCAGCAGGAGTAGGGAGGTGATCRTGCCCCTGTACTCGGCACTGGTGAGGCCRCACCTCGAATAGTGTGTTCAGTTTTGGGCCCCTCACTACACTACAAGAAGGACATTGAGGTGCTGGAGCGTGTCCAGAGAAGGGCAGCAAATCTGGTGAAGGGTCTGGAGAGCAAGTCTTATGAGGAATGGCTGAGGGAGCTGGGGTTGTTTAGCCTGGAGAAGAGGAGGCTGAGGGGAGACCTTACCGCTCTCTACAACTACCTGAAAGGAGGYTGTAGTGAGGTGGGTGTTGGTCTCTTCTCCTAAGTAACTAGCGATAGGACAAGAGGAAATGGCCTCAAGTTGCGCCAGGGAATGTTTAGACTGGACATTAGGAAAAATTTCTTCACTGAAAGGCTTGTCAAGCATTGGAACAGGCTGCCCAGGGAAGTGGTGGAGTCACCGTCACTGGAAGCGTTCAGAAAACGTGTAGATGTGGCGCTTTGGGACATGGTTTAGTGGGCATGGTGGTGTTGGGTTGAYGGTTGGACTTGGTGATCTTAGAGGTCTTTTCCAACCTTAATGATTCTATGATTCTATTGTTGTGCACTGCCTCTGTGTCTGGGTTCATTCCCATGAAGGGAGACGAGGTTCCAGATACTAGACTTCCAATGATGGTTAATCACTGTGACAACTGTTAAAAAACCATGTTTTTTCCTTATTTTTCCAGGAGGAATCCTAAAACAAGTGTCAGTATAACTTGCAAATACTAACATCATAATCTGGGTTGTCTGAATTCTGCCGTATCGGCAATAGTCAGTACCTGCGCTGAAGAGCAAATGTGATGTGCAGACAGAAAGGTGAGCTGCTGGGGTTAGGTCCTCTCCAGCAACCTGTGAATCTGGCAAGGTTTAGCCGTATGTAGGGGCTTTGGGTCTGAATTTTTTCTTTTCTTGCAAGAAAGTTATATCCAATCCTGGTCCAACATTATAGTTTATTGCAACTGGTAAGTAATTGGATTTTTTAAAAAATATGTCAGAGGAAATGAGACCTTTTTGCTGAGTCCAAATACAGAAAAAAGCATTACTAGCTCAGTGATTTTTATAAGAAATTTTGTGATGGAAGGTTCTGGTAGTTCAGGGGAGCTGCACCGACTGCAGGTCTGACTTGCAATGCATCCCAAACGCCTTTTTCCTGTTTTGAAATGCAGCCAATATTGATAATGCCATAACTGAAATTACACAAAGGTTTTTTTTGTTGTTGCTGCTCTGAGTTAACCTCTTTCCTCCAAGTTTAATGAAATACAGTAAAAAAAAATCTATATGAGAAATTGTATGCTGTAGTTGTGAATTTTTAGTATAAATGGCTTCAAAACGATGTTTGCTAATGAAGTGGCAGAAGCAGAACAGTTGTGCCAGGTAGGTTCACAATATAAAGGGAAAAGGCAGTCACATTCATCTCAGAAATAATGGTAGTAATTCGCATGTTGTTAAAATGTTTAAAGAAAACAACAAAACCGAATTCAGGTAAACTAAAGCAGACTCCTTGAAAAGTTACCTGGGTGTTGAGACAAACAGAAGAAACTAGTGTGTGTCGGGATAGCTGATGGAGCCGTGGCAGCAGATCCCAGCCCTCCAAGGGTGGTGAGAGTTTTGCTTTGGCTTTTGCGGAGAGCCAGGCTCCCTTCATCATGTTAAAAAMCAAAGCCAACATGGACTTGTTTTCTGCAGTGTATTTTCGGTAAAAAATTCTAAACGGCAAAATGGTCATCTGGTAATTTGAGAAGGAAAGCTGATTTTAGCTAACCTAGTTAGTCCAGTTTTGCTGTGTTTTGCTTTGATAAGGACAAAGATGCCTTTTGCCCTTCCTCCCAAAGCTGGCTCTGGGGATCTGCCCAGGCTGCTGCTTCCATGCCCAGAAGTAAGCCCCGAGCTGCAGCCCGCCAAGCTTTACCCCTTTCTTTCTTTGTGTTTACATGCACCTCAGACAACATGGTGGTTTTGTAGGAGAGAATATCACCTTTTTCTCCAGAAACATTGATATCCATTTGTTTTTAACAGTGGTAAAGTCTTTCTTCACAGCCACGGACTATTGCTACCAGGGTAATTGTGCAAGTTCTTGGTGGGTGAGTGGCAGGAGGAAGGGGAGGAGGTTGTTTATGTCTCAAGGTGTGTGTTTTACAAGTCAGTGCAGGAACAACTTTTTCAGAACTGCTGCAGAGGTTTGATTTTGCTTGGTTTTAGCTGAAAGAAGAGAATTTGTTTTGGAGTTGCTTTCATATTGTCCTTCARAGTGGTCTGCTGCGGTGACCCTAGGCACTGGGGTGCTTTGGGAGCTGAGGCTGCTGATGGTGTAGAAATTCACTCCTGCTTTGGTCGGTACCTACAGGCCAGCTTTTGTTCTCATGGTCTACACATGGATTTTGCTTTTCAGCAGTGTAAACCCATAATCTTTGCTGTAGAGGTGGCAGTGTTAGAGTTATGCTTGTATGCACTAGAGTAGTTTAAGTTTTTTGCTCCTCCTGGGTCCTATGAGAACATCAAACCCTTGCAGATGGTGACCATTCATTTTGTTAAAGGGGTGAGATTTGTCCTTGGTTGCAAGTCATCATAATTGACATGTTAATTGTTGCATCATGTTACCCACTGTAGTCAAAGTGGTGACACTTCTGCATGTTTCAAAGGTACTATTGCTGCTGTAAAATGTTGTAGGCAACACTGAATATGATCTAGCTCATTCTTAAGACACTGATATGTTTGTGGCAGTATTTCAGTTGGGGGAACTAATTTTTTTTACACTGTATTTTTTACATCCTGCTAGACTCAGGAGAGTTGCAAATGGTGGKAGGAGAAGTGGGATTATTTAACTGTTACCTACATAATAAAACAGGAGAATTTGAAAGCTGTGCTCAGGTCTGGTCATATTTTGATGATGCTTGGCTTTTCCTTTTGGTTTCTATTTAAAGTGATTTGTTGTCTGGAAGCATTATCACTTGATATCGCTAATGTAATTTTTTGCATATGACACTTGCAAATTATGTAACGAAAAGAAACCCTTTACTGTTTTTAGGTAGCAGATACTAGCTTGATTAAGAGCATTTAAATGCCCATGTATTTGAAAGGGGGGTACCATGTTTTCTACTTTAATTGAAAACTTCTTTGGGCAAATTACAAATGCCAAGGTAAAACTTATCAGGCTGTAAACAAATGTTACACAATCTGTTAGCTTTCTGCCATCTGGCACAACTCAAGTACCCTCAGACAGTTTTATGCTCTTTACAACAATGCTATTCTTGGCAATACAGAAAACAGATATTTATAAGAGAGACTCCCACAGCTGGTAGTGCTGCCAGGGGAAGAGAAGGTGTGGTGGAGGTGGTGGTGCTCATGTCGTGGGGCTGTGCCACGTGATGGAGGAGCCACGCGTTGTTCTCCAGAGGCCTCTGTCTCTCTGCGCGGACCAAAAAGAGATCTTATGTTTGTAGGTGATGGGATTGTGAGCTTCCCTCTCCCCTGCCCCCAGATCAGGTGCCTGCTGCCGGCACTGTGRGTGCCTCCACACTGGCTTTAGGAAATTCCAGGTTTGTAAACTGTTTGAGTATTTGGAATAATTATTCAGATTATCTGTTCAGTTATCTTTGTTCCAGCACTCAGAAAGCAAACTGAAGAGTTTGTGCAACTCCAGAGAGTCAGGGAGCACTAACATGAGCACCTCTCTAGCCCTCCTATACCAGTTTGCTCACCCTTATTTAAGATTCCTCTTGCATACAGTATCCACTGTGAACTCGCTTTGTGATGAGAGCCGGTGAGCATAGCTATAGAATTGTCTGAGCTGGGTTTAGATGGCTGAACCACGCACATCCCATTTAACGGAAATGTATTGCTATCCTGTCTGCTTACAGAGCCTGATTCATCAAAGCACTTAGCATATGCTTCAGAAGTCGTCTTGGAAGAAAACCTGTAATGACCAAGTATTTGTTTTGCACATCCAGGAAAGGTGTGATCCCAGAACTGGAGAACTGGGAGACAAAGCATCGTTTAAAGAGATTTCTATATTAAGTAGCCCAGAATTAAGATGAGTGATGAGAATGTAAAAGTGTTGTCAGAAGCTTTCCCCTGAGTAGTAACTGTGCCAGTTAGTCATGCAGTTTATCCTGATGATAAATTCAAAAATATTTGCAGGATTATTTAGAGTATAAGAAAAAATTGCATTTTCTTTCACTCTTGGAGCTATTGTCAAACATGATATAAAACTGTTTGATACAAAGTTATTTCAAATGCAGTTAAATATGAGAGAGAGAGACTTATAGTTCTAACCTGCTTATAAACCAGGGAAAAAGATGAGGCAAGAATACTTTCATTTGCATGAAAATAGTGGACCCTGCTGTAGATGCAGATGGATACTTTTCTTTCTCCCCTTGGGTGCACATTGTCAATTACTCCTGGGAGTACGGAATTGAATTGCATGAATACATAGTCCAGTCTGGCCAGATGAACATTGTACAGTTGTTCTACCTGCTGAAAATAAGGGGGAAGGAAATAGGAAAGCTAAGAAATGCATATTTTTCTGTGCCTTTCCATATGGGATTATGCCTGAGAATTGCAACACCACTGGTCAAGGACCGCCGTAYATGTGTTAATATAGGTTCGGTGGTTTCAGCAGCATGCACAAAAAAAAGCAAAGGGCACATGGCCAAAGCTCTCATTGAAATCCATGTGCCYGGGTTTGGACAGAGGGAGCGGAGGAGTGGATTTCATGCTCACTTATGCCACGGAGACAGTTGTTTATACAACCAAGTAGCTTTAGAGTATTGTTTGTCATAGGCTTTAAAGCTAGAGCTTATTTATATAAATTGCTGCAAATCAGAGTTCTTGGGTAAAGCCAAAATCTATTTATAGGATGCTTATCAGTATGTCACATGTTTTCCAGTTTCCTTGATGGCAGAGCGAGCCCACCCCCAAAATGAAATAAGGAAAGAAATGCTTTTCTTGCTGGGACTATGAGCATAGGCAACAGGCGTAAGGCTTCCTTTGCTGCCTTCAGTTCTTTGCTCTCACATCAGTGTATGATTGCAGTTTGGTGGGGGGATTGATTTTGTTTGGGTTTAGGAAGTAGAGGGCTTAGAAATGTCTCCAGGAAACGAACAGGCAATCAACAGACAAATCACCAAAGGAAAGAATAAAAAAAGCTGTATTTCAGTGTTACTTATTCTTGAGATACGTGGAGTGTTCTTTAAAATTCCCATCACCCGGAGTGAGTTGATTGGCTTGCTTTTAATTTTACTTCAAATAATAAGTTCTTAGCTTGAAAAGCCAACTTGAGTGGGCTCTGCACTTCCTGAATCACACTTTCCCAAGTTGCTCTTGCCACTGATTAGCGGATATAACAAAAAGAAACGTCGTCGTGTTGCAAAAAATTTGGCTGACTTGTCACGTTGTGTGTGTCTAAGAGAAAATAATATWCAAACTAAGAACAAAAGCGCTAATATTTGAAACTATGGCTGAGAAAGAAGTATGATGGCTTATTGTGTTTGAAAAGCTTTCTTGAAATGCAGAAATGAGTGGTGTGGGCAGCGACTGACACTGGGTTTACAAATGCTTTTGCAAACCCTGGGCTGGGAGGGCAGCGCGCCGGCTGGGCACACACAGCTCAGCCAGTCTTTTTAATAATTCAACTGGTTTTGTTTGTTTTTCAGTGTAATTTGATGCATCTGTTCTGATTTCTTTGTATATATACATCAGGAGCTTAATTAAAAGCTCCGGAGACTGTTTACATGTAGAATAAATTTTATTTCTTAAGCACGAGACTGGAGTGAATGAAGTGAACAAAAAAATTCTGATGAGCATTTTTAGCAAACAACATCACAAAAGAGACTTGGGAGGAAAACTTATGTATTTTAAAAGCAATAGCTATTTAAACTCACTAATTTAAAACTGCAAATATTTCTGTTTATTTGCTCCTTTGAAATAGTTCATATCAGTGGAAATCATCTACTTTGTGCTAGACTAGAGATAGTTTTATATTAAAACAAATAAAATTTTTTYAAATTTAAAAAATATTTTTCTATTCTTTGTTTTTATATATTTTATAGGTAGGAGTTCTGTTACAAAGCATGAACTGTACTGTCTAAAATATACTCTTTTAGAAATGTGGGAAACGTTTTTGTTTATTTTTTTAATGTGCCTGTCTTTTGTTATAAGTGGCTTTTTCTCCTGAACAGGAGAAGAGACRGGTGGTGATGACATGCCTTGTCTGGTAGGAATGAAGCATCTGCATCTGACTGCAATTATCTTGGAGAGGCAACCAAAGACCAAGGAGAGGACATTAAGTTTTAATGACTAGTAGCCAGGGGGCTGAAACACGTGAAAAGATAGCAGAGCGATAGCAGAGCCTGAGGCAAAGCACTGTGTGTCAAGGAGCCCCAGGAGTGAGCTCCACGTGCTGTATTGGGGACGGTGGAGCCCAGTTTTCCTTTAAAACAGAAATACAGGTCGTACTGTCCGGATGACCCTTTAGGTAAACATTACTTTTCCTCTCTTGAAATGCTCTACAGTCCTTGCAAGCACCAGCTAGCCATGGAGACCCAAGAAGACGGGCAGAGGTCTAAACTCACATTCAGGACATTGGAAGTTGGCACCAGCCCCACAGCACTGAAAGCACTACCTTAGCCCACTCGTCCTGGCCCCATATTCTCAGCCTTGTTCCAGGACTCACTTGTAGCATCAGAAGCATTTGTGCACCGAGGGCTACCCTGCRCTGGGGAACTGGCAGAGCTGAAAACCAGATGTGCTTTTCCCCCTTAGGGTGACTGCAGTTGGGTCGGTTCCCCGGCTGCTTTTGCTGTGCAGCCACGCAAGTGTGCGCGCTGGCACGGAGCACGAGGGAGCCCGCAGGGCCAGGCAGGGAGCAGGGGATGGGAAGCAGGAGAGGCGGCTTCTCCGAATAGCGTCTGGCAAAGCCTGATGAAGATGTGGATGCAAAGTGCACCTTGTGCAATCTTAGCAGTTATTTAGTTTTTATTGGGAAACAGCTAAGCCAGGAGAAAGTCCACTAAGCAGCAATTAATAACGCTGGCACAATTTTATTGCATCGATGTATTTGTTTCTCTACTCTTTCTACAACTATATTTACTTACTCCTAGCTAGAATCAAAACAGTTACTACTTTGAAGTGGTTTCAAGTGCTGTGTGAAGCACCTTCAATTATGAATTTCTCTCGATGTCAGTTTATTTACCTACACCCAACCTGCCAAAGTATTTATACTTAGTGTGGTTGCATTTTTAGTGCGTTTCTCTCTTTTAGAAAGTTTCTTCATAGTTAGTCTTGCTTTTTGAAAATCCCATGTGAAATCACTCTAAAGCAGGAGCTCAGTTCAACGATATGCAGCCTGCACCATTACATGTCTGTGGTTAGGATCATGCATTAACCTATAATCAGTCTGAGTACAGTTTATAATCTATTTACAATTCTATTCCTTTATCTATGACATGTTTCTTGGAAGAAGAAACTATGTTTGACAGTGCACTTCATGTTTGAGAGGTAAAATCCAATTTGTCTAATCCTAGAAAGCTGGCCCCCATGTTTCTATTAATAAAAAACCTCATGTMATCCATCCTGTTGTCCAAATTACGCAGCAAGAATGACCACTAACCGTCCATTAACCTGTTTCAGCACATGTTACGCAGTTAAAGCGCCAGCTAGGTAGGAAGATGGATGTAAACGAACCACGCGACCTCCTGCTAGTCTGATCTTTCCCTACAAAGTATTGCAATCTAATTCCAAATATTTTCATATTTTTCTTGGTATATTTAAAGGCTGAACCATTTTTACTTGTGTAGCTGGATTATGACTATTGGCGTTATTTCAGTGATGAAAGAGATGACTTAAACAAAGTGGAAGATCAAGATATGTTATCTGCAGTACTATCAATGTAGTCTTTTTGCTGTGCTTTATAATAAATTGCAGACTAGCAGGCCTGGCATAGAGAGTGTTTGCAAATGTGTATGTTTTGTTTAAAAGCCAAGGAGCAGAATAGTTATTATTTTGGGATCTATGCCTAATGCGATTTTCCAGTAGTAACTAAATCAGACAGTGCCCTCAATATTTGTTTGCATTTGTACAGTGAAGTAGGGATAGTGTGGGTATTGTAAAACTGGAGTGAAGCACTGAGAAGTAGAAGCAGTATTTACAACAGCATATGTATTTGTTTTACTGAAGTATTTCTTCTCCATTACACTACGTTGATGACCTTTCAAGTGCTTTCCAAGCTTATGTTTTTTCGATTTTTATGAATCTTATTTTTAAAAAATAAGCTCTAATTTATTCTTTTCTCCAACAACCGTAAATTATGGAAGAGAGTACTTGTAGTTATAAGTAAATCTTTTAGATTGGAATAGTAAAATGTTCTAAATTGATGACCTGCAGCAGAGCTTAACCTCAATTATCAGTGAGGAATTTATGTAACGTCTCATCTGTTTCCATAAATCTGGGAGGAAAATCCTGACGACCTCGCCACATTTGATACACRTGCTATTTTATTTTAATTCCCTAACCTGGAATATTTCAATCTAATTGTGCATCTCTGAATCATCAGATATTTTTTCTTGGAGAAAGAGAGATTGTTATTAACTGTCAAAGGCCAGGAAATACGAAACAGGAAGGCTGAAGGTTTCTATAGCTCTGCAGAAGGCATAGCTGCGACTCTGAATAAACTTTCTTGCTGTGTACATATCTGATAATTGAAGATAYACACACATCTGCTGCCACTGAATTACTGCTGTTGGTTTGCACGACTCCTTGGCTTTCCATTCTTAATTGTTTAACATCAAATAAAGAGATCTTGGAAAGAGTACCTGCAGAATGCTAGCTTCCTAAGACAACGCCTRACACAGAAACACTGGAGTTAATGCTGTTCTAGTTCCATCCTCCGGCTCTCAGGATTTGCAGCAGCTGAAGATAAGTAAATGGTGCAGTGGTTCACGCTATGGCACTGATGAAATGAACTTTATGCAAAGTTTATATGTCACTTTATCAAGAACGTAAAATGTCCTGATAGCAYGTCTTTCCTAATTGTGCTTTGCTTGTTATTTAGTTCCTTACTGGGAAATGGTATTAACACTGGGATGCTGTTTTTTCTGCTTAAAAAAAGAAGGCTAAAAAGAGGCAGAGCTCAAATGTATTTTTTGGAAAGGAAGCTGAGTGAGAGAAACAGAAACAGACTGGAGATCAGTTATCAACAGAACAGAAAAAACTCTTGAAATCATCAGCCTGTAAAGGTCCTGCACGCGGCACTGTTGTATTCATTTTCCTCTCCACCTTCAGCTATTTGATCCTCTGTCTTGAACCTCCTTTCCTTTGCAGAGGTCTCTATATATGTATAAAACAAGTTTCTTCTTCAAGCAGTTTGACTCGAGCATTTGTGTGAACGCCACCCTTCCTTGTCAGTCAAGAAGACGTTCCTTTTATAGACGATCGCAATGTCTTTTTAATAAGCTACTTGAGTTGAGCTGTAATATTTAAAACAAGATGATGAGACTGTACTGGGAGCAAATTAGAAAGATATGTTTCAAAAACTCTTGAGTGGAACAGTGGCTAAATATACCCTGCCCCGGGTATAGAGTTACAGGCAAGGTATTCAATGGAGAGAGCTCTTTCTGCAAATGCTTCTCTCTCTTCAAATGTCCATCTCTTCAAATGTCCATGATACAATGTCCCTTTTGTATCACTGGGTAATCTCTGACTGAGGATGTTGTTAATTAAACAGGGGCTCTCGACTCATGAAAGGACGCTCAACCAAATGCCAGTTGTGCAGGAAATAACAGCAATGGAGTAGGCTGCGTAGAGGGCATATCATAAGGTTGTATTCCCTGGCAAGAATAGAAATTGCCTGGTGCTGAAATCTGAAAACCTGATTAAGTTGTCGAGAAGTGGGTGGGGTCTGAAGGACTACACGTGAAGGTTTGATTTACAGAGAGGGAGGATGAAACAGTTGTTTTGTCTGGAAATGATACCAGCTCTCTGCTTTTGATTAGCAGTTACAGAACATGGAAAATGCGGCTGCTTGACTCTCCTCTCACATACACGCTGTTGAATCACAAGCAGCGTAATTTCTCTCAGTGCAGTTACCGTTCGTGTGTTTTAAAAGCAAAAGGCATGCAGAACATCAGCAGTTTCAACAGAACTCTGATTTCTTCCTTGATTTTTCTTCTGCCACATTCTGTTGTTGCTGGAGCGCGGTTCTGGAGCTTTGGAGTTTAATTGCCTTTAATTGTATCTAGAAACCTAGTTCCTAAAGTACTAACAGGTTGAAAGTAATAAGAGCTTCCTTTTTTTTTTTTTTTTTTTTTTTTTCATTTCAAAACACACTTTTTCCTTACTGAATTTTCATTTTAATGGTTGGTGGCTTAATGGAAAGATCGTTCCTAAGATTTACAAGCAAGCCAAAGTTGGTAATGGAGGTTTGGATAAGCAGCTGAGCTACACACTTGACATGACATGAATTCTTACAAATGAGCTTCGTTTTGTTTCTGAGCCCCTATGCCAGCTACGAGAATTCTGCTCATCAAAAATATTTAACAGAAATCAGAGCAGGAGTAATACTTGGTGGGAAAGATTCGTGCAAGCAAAAATGGCCAGAGGAATTCAGATCTGCAACAAAATATTTAAAAGAATAAAATCCGAAGCTGTTCATACATCAAATAACCTTTTCCCCTAAGGAATAGTGTTATGGCTTCAGTGTAGAAAGAGAAGCACAGCCTTTTTGAAAAACATCAGTGACCAAAATATTCGACATATTGGAGACATCTATAGAGAATATTTTTTTTTTTGAATCAAATTATCTTACTCACGCAAGCTGCTTTCTTCCAGATAAACAAAACCAGACAGGCTGTAAGCAGATTATTAAAATATTGTACAATTAAAGAAAACTCTTGGAAATACAAACAATTATTTCAATTTTATATGTTCTCAGTTTAACCTAAAGCCTGGTAGCACAACTGTATGTAAACCAGGCCTTGTAAACATCTGAGTTACACAAGATACAGTACCTAGCAGCGATTTATTCAAGATTTAACTTAGCATCACAATAAAGTTTCCATCTAAAATAAATTAAGAAATGGGAGTTGAAGTCATTCTGCACCTAAACAGGAATACTCAGCATCATGCAAAATCAGTCTCTTAGTAGACACAAGCAGCAGAGATTCTGTGAGTAAATTCCTTTTATCACAGAGATGTTGGCTGTATTTCATGCATTATAAGGAAGCGAGACGTAAGGAGAGGAAGTAATGGTTCTAGAAGTTCTCCAGTGTCAGGCTTTGTATCCAGCACTGTGATTCCTTTTGAATGGAGATAACAGACAATAACATAGAAATAGATGGCCACTACCRCATGAGAACAATTATTGAACAATTCTAACAGCAGAAGTTAAATAGAAGGTACTGTAAGCAGCGTCGGCAATGAGGAACCTTCATTAATCTGTAAGAAGCATTTTCACTTTGAGGTTAGAAAACTTTTCATGGGAATGTTGTAGTGCCTTAATTTTATGTTGATGATTGCAAGTCACATGGAGTTGAGTCCTCATAGGCTAATCTATTAGGCAAAATCAGAATTTCATTGAGAAATCAAGGAAAAGCCTGGTTTTCAAGAAGTCGCTTTGTAATACAATACTAGAGRTAGTATTTAGGCACAACCAGAAAAATAGTTATTTTAAACGTACCAAGACAGTATGTTATAAATCATCATGCAGACAGAGCTGCCAATTAAATGAAATGAGTTTTTTGGGGTTTTTTTGGTGGGTTTTTGTTGTTGTTGTTGTTGTTTTTTTGTTGTGTGT
>JASVER010000045.1:2396276-2521769 GCA_030449065.1 Oceanodroma leucorhoa | reverse complement strand
AAGAAGCAAACACGAACACTTGAACTTTTCCAGTAAATGCCTTGTACACAGCAGTCGCTAAGTTTTTTTTTTTATTTGGTTCCATATTGGGGTAGAGGTCTAAGGGTTTGAAGTTCGTCCTATAGCAGCTGCTGATAAATCAGCACATAGGTAAATCGGGGAATCTGGCACTGTAGTGTTAAAGCTACAAGTTACTGTACTGTATAGGGAGCGGAGGTATCACCAACGTTTGTAGTGACAGTACCAAACGTGGCTTTTGGTAGAGAAGTCTGCTGGAGGAAGAAGGAAGCTCTGGTAATGACCTCCATGCCGCAGCTTGTTATAAGTGGCTTTTAGTAAATGTGATGGATTTAATTACTTGTCTTCAGGAGGTAAAAGGTCTTTGTGTGCACTCGGGCACATTTACACCTGTGAGGAAATTGTACATATACAGGCAGGACACAAAGCCCAGTTCCTGTGAGTAGCCACAATACTGTTAACTTTGAAGGATTCCTGTTGAAATGAGGATTTGGTCTAATGGAGCTGCACATCTGAAGGAGACGACGGAGTTCAGGCTAAGGCGATTCTCTGGGTGTAGGCGACGACACGGTTAGCTGTGGCTGTTTTATGTCATTGTAGCTGTCCACTTCCAGCCGTCTGGTGGAGTCTACCCAAAGCATCTCTGACACTACACTGCTTTATAGCCTTGTACGTAGGAGCTCATGGAAGGAGGAAGGCGGTCTCATATGACTTTATGTTATATATAGGTGTGTCTACTACTCTACAGGGATTTGTCCAGTTGTATTATAAAAATATTTTCAGTTCTGTGTAGTAAGCTCATTTCTGGGGCTTTATCTAGATCTATGTAAAGTACAGGATTATGCTATAAAACAGTGCAGATGTGGTTGGTTTTGTTGCTTGATTTTGGTTTTGATATATACAGAAAACTTAGGCTTTGCTTTTGCTGTTGTTTTGGCTGAATGCGTGTATGTGCTTATGCTGTCATTTCCTCCAAAAGAATTGGTTTAATCCGTGTTTGCCATGCTTTGAGGACTTTGTTTTAGCTACAGTATTGCTTCTTGCCATACCGTTATTCCCACCTGCTGGGAATTGCAGGATGTATGACTCCACAGCGAGTCTCCACAAATAGCTGCACTTCATATAAACGGGGAAGTGTATGTGCTCATGCCTTCATATAACACTTCTCCGAAAAGGAGTTAACACATCCCTGCGGGCACGGTAAAGGAGCTGTGGAGTTATGTTTGCTGAGAGCTTTGGGCTTGCAAAAATTCCCCCTCGGGCCTCCATACCTATCAGCCCCATAACTCACCTGAAAGCACAGCTCGTCAGAAACCATGAGGGAGGTTCAGCTGCTTCAAGACTGATGCACTTTCAGAGGTTTTGCTAGAAAAACTTTGGTAGTAAAAGCCCTATTACAAACAACCGTAGAAGCAAAACAGTTCTTTTACTGGCAGAAGTTCATTTCCTTTGGTGAAATGGCTTTATTGACAAAATAACTTATTGCTAGTATGAAGCTATGTCTGCACCGAGACGTCTGCTGTTACCTACCAGCGAGGCTCAAAGATAGGCAGGGACTTGAGTTTTGTGTAGGGAAGAGCCACCTGCGGCTGCCAAGTGACAGGAATTGAGAATTAGGGTCTCCAATACACAAAATAAGAGCTTGCGATTTATTGTTGCTGTCAGTTAAATGAGGAGGAAGATTCTGCAATCCACACTAATGGAGTTGAGATACTGAAATTAAGTTTAGGAGTGAAAAATGCCCTGGCCTTTCTTAAATATAGTGGCTCATCCACTCAATGGTAATTGTACACTTGCAATTCCTTCATCTGGACTGGACTTAAAATATGTACTATAGTGATCAGATTAAACGAAATTTTAACGATCAACTGGGGTTAGACAAAATACTAATTAAACCCAGGGAAGTCTATTAATAGAATTAGCCTCAGGGCAAGACAATTCAAGAACTGGAAACAAATTATTTGTAGCGTCTTGTCATTTCCTAAGTAAAATGTTTATGTCTGGAGAGAAGAGAGAAAAAATGGCAGTCTTTGTTTAGAAATGAGAAGAGCTGAGAGTATTTTATGTATTTTTATACCTGCTGGGTATTCTGCGGTTATCTCCTGACTTCTGGCACCATCACACGGTGATCCTGTACATTGTAAACTGCATCAGAAGGAACCCCCATGGCTTGGTTTGAASAAGTACCCTCTTCACCAGCCTCATTAACCAGCAGAGGTGTTTGGAGGTTGAATGGGCATTGAAAAACAAAAAGTCCTTGAAAAACATTTGGTTTTATGTTCAACTCTTCTTCTTTCACGTTGTGCATTCGAAAATGAGTTCCGTGGAGCATGGGGAGAACTGTTCATGCTTTTTCTAGGCCTCTGTTTTCAATGGCAGTTGGATTTTCTTTCCTTGTAGGACTCTTCAAAAGCAAATTTTTAGGCAGTGCTTTCACCTTTCTTAGGCATGTTTGATGTGTCGGACTGAGAATGTGAAAGGTGGGAGTAACTTGGGCATCATTCATTTCTGACAGTTTTGGCCAAGGTCCATAGGTTGTCAGCAAGTGCTCAGTTTATTCAGTACCGTGGTGCACGAAATCTTGTTAAAATACTGTGATCTCTTCTGAATGCCCCTTGAAATRTCCCTTAACTTTGAATTCAAGGAATAGAAAGTACTGTGTTGTGATGCCTGGGTCTTACTCTAGCGTGATGGCACTGGCAAAGGAGACAGGTTCTTCCTCTTCCTTTCCTGACCAAGCACTAGCCCTGCTGGCATGCACTAGAAATCCTGTGGAGATGGTTCCACCAAACATAAAGATGGCAAATGCAGCAAAAAGTTTGTTTGATGACGGTCTGGCCTAACATTTGAAAACAGCTAYATAAGCTTCCTGCAAATAGTAGAGATGCTTGCTGCAGTGCAAGTGATTAGTAATACCAAGGTTTCACTTGCTTTTAAATTGCTGTGATCTAAATAATTTCGGTTGCATCAGCCTCTGATCGGGTTGAGGCAAAAACTGGACACTTGAGATTTGTATTTACTTTACCCTATTTTTTATTCTACATTTTAGAGAATGCTTAACTTTCAACTTTCTGATGAAATTAAGAGAAGAAAACATTGGATTCCGTATTACTATTATTTTGGAGGCATGGTGGAGGATGAATCATTTCTCTTTTTAGCTTCCAGTAGTTCAACACAGGCTCTTTGGCATTAAAAAAAAATAAAAATAAAATCATTAAAAGGATGGTAAGACCTAATGGTCTTCAGATGTCCCAAGCAGCACCAATGGCAATGCTTGTATACATGGTACAAAATTGAATTTTAAACATGTAAATAATTTTTTTTTCTTCCATAGTTGACAAATTTAAGGTCACGTATCTCATGATTTGGCAGACATCTTTTCAGTAGGATCAATAAAGCTATAAAARTGTTCATGTACCTTCTGTAAACCTCTCTGCCGCCCCCCCCCCAGATGTCCACCAGCCATCCTCTGAAAATCCTCCTGAGCCCATGGAGAGTTTAATTTTGTACCTCACTATAATTCATAACACACATTTTTCAGATATGCATGAACATCTACAGAGTGTGGGGGAAAAGTTTCTGGCCAAAATCTATTAACTATTGAGGCTGAATTATTGTGTGTTTTTGTTTTTTTTCTGGCTCTTTAGTGCAAAGGCCAAATGCATGAGGCATCTTATCTGATCTACAGCAGATAATTATAAAGCATTTTATTTTAGCGCTATGGAATGTTGTGTCCTTAAATGTATGTGTGAATTATACTTATGCAGTTACGGTCTCAGTTTTTAAATTTGGATGCTTCAAATKAGAAAATGCCATTTTAGGGGCTTGAGATACAGTTCAAAAAAACATCAGATTTACTTGTCTGGAATTCACATTTTTGAAACTGAGCAGAATATAAAGATTTTGGGCATTTTACATCTCAGATCTATTATTCTAGGACTAATGTTATGAATTCAGAAAAAAATATTAGTGAGAACTGTGGTTTTTCCAGCATTTTGCATTTTTAGCCATTTAGCTAAGTACCTCTGTTTGGCCTCACAAGGTTAATTTAAGAATCACGCCTTTGTAAAACAGCTCAAAATGTGTCTTTTTTAATAAGGGTATACAAGGGAAAATGTCTACAGCTATGTCAGTTCCACACAAAAATTAATGCGAACAGCTTTTTAAACAGTTGGGACTATCTTCTGAGTGCCGTTCCTCTGCTGGTTTTGCTTTGACGTGCAAGTTTGCTCTGATGGTGCTAATGGAAGAGTGGGAAGGTGAATTTTGGTTACTATTACAGACTAACTTCAAACCCTCTGATCTCTGTAAGCCTTTTCTTTGTCATTGGTTGATGTAGAATTAAACCTCAGCAGAAGAGCTGTTTCGTGGTCCTCTGGGGAATAGTGTTGGACAGGCAGCCTAGAGATCTTTCTTTCGTTGGGCTTTGTAAACAAAGTCGGGACTTTAATAGAGATGCTTGATCTTTGGCTAGCTGATGATTAATCATTTAAAAGTAATTAAAGTTGAACCTCAAAGGCAAGCAGTCTGTTTAGAAAGAGGTCTGAAACAGCCACAGAATCAAAAATTCTGAATCAAAATTGATCAATCAAAATCTGATTCAATTCAGAATCAAAACCCAGAAATTTTCACAGCAAGGTGAAAAAATGTGCAAAAACAGGCTCTTGTGAAAGATTTTTATGCTCCTTACTGCTCAGCCTCACCTGGAAATACGTAATATTTCTTAACTGTTACTAATGAAGTATATGAAGAAATGAAAGAAGTTTAAACCCAAACAGAAAAGTAATAAAAAAGGATCTCCTGAACCRAGTGTCTCTATATATATTGCAATTGCTTGGTGAAGGATYATGACTTAATATAGGTTCAGTTCTTAATATAGTAATCTTTTCTTAAATTTGTCCTTTGTGGAAAATGTTCCTAAGGGAGGAGAAAAAAAATAAAATCCCGTGCTCATCCTCTTTGAATATTAACAAAAGCACTAGTTTCAGCTGTCAGGTTATCYGTATGTGCCTGATGTTTTGGTGACCCACCATGTATATGTATTAATGTGGTTTTATTATGTGTAAACGAGAAACGACTGGCACAAAAAGACTAAAGCATTTGTTCTGCAGGGACTGTGCTGTGTATCGTGACACTTTGGGTTTATTTTATTAAGCATTAAGCTTGGGAAGTGTTTGTTATCATTCTGCCGGTCTCCCGAAGGTTTGAAGCTGCTATTGTCATCAAGCCAAGAATAATGGTACAAGACGGATGAGGCTGGATACCAAGCAGAAGATTTTTCATGCTTTATCTTCAAAGCAAGGATTGGCATTTGCAAACAGTTACACAAAACTTTCGTATGTTTGTTCTGCAGAAGCTAAACGTAGAACAGGATATTTAAAACTGGAGAAAATCCACCAAATTCTCATGTAGGTATAGGTTTAGGTACTGGTCACCGTAAAAAATTAGTGGTACCAGGATGAGTTTAAGCATGTGTCTGGAATTAAAGTTGTATTTTTTTCTTCGCACTAGTAATAATGACTTACTGTTAAAATTTGTTGTTTAGAAAGGGTGTCGGAGAGCAGTGATTCTGAGAAAAATCTAGAGATTGCATGCACAATATTGCAAATTATATATGTTAATAGTATATATAATGTGTGTGTGTATATATATATATATAGTGTGTATGCACATACACACTATATACTGCAAATTAAAGGGAATTCAGAGAAGAACAATACAAATGATTCCGACATTGCAATCACAGACTTGTGCAGAAAGCAGGAGATACTTATTTGTTTTTCRCTTGGCTGAATAATGACCAAGAGATGTAACCGAGCTGGAGTTTATAAAACAAGCAGAAGAAAAACAATATCCTCTCCAGCAAAAAGAACCCAAACACACCTTATCTTCCCCTCCTGTTTGCAGGGGGAGAACAAGCGGCAGTAACTGCAGTCATCAAAGTAGGCAGCACTCGCTGTGGACAGGATATGGTTGACGAAGCGATAATTAAATCCTTTTCTCTGGCTGTCTAAGCCTGCTTTCAACTCCATAACACAGATAAAAATGTTTTTCCTTTGCAGAAGCTCTCAGTCTGGTCTCTGCTACATAAAACCAAAACTTTGTCAGTGTGAAAGCTTTTCATGAAAACATTCATGAGGAGTCTCCCAAGTCATCCTGGTTTCCTCGTCTCCAGATTCAGGATGCAATCTCACTGATGTTTTTACAAAGCTTCATTGCTGACCAGCACATGTAGACTTCAAGAGAGTCAACAGAAGCTACTTTTTTCTGCAGGCAAGTGCCCAAKGACCTCCAAGTCCTTTACACAAATTAGCCTGTTACCTTGAGATGCCCCAGATATCTTCATTTGCTGCTCTTCCAGGTGAGCTCTTCTCTAAGCAGTGAGGCTGTGCTAGAAAGGCACAAGTTACTTTGCGAATTAGAGATGTGTGTTCCCCTGGACTATATAAAACATGATAAGGTATCATTTGGTTATGCAGAAATGCAATAAAGAACACAATTTTTKTATCTGTCTTGGTTTTATTTAATTAACTGGCACTACTCTAATCATCAATTAATTGTCTGATTTTTGGATGGTCCTCCATCGACTCAGGCCAGCATAACGCTGTTTTTTATGTTACAAATGTAAGTCAAGTTTGTCATCTATTTTATTATGCAGGACTTCTTATTATCTGTAAGGGAGCATCAGGCTGTGTGCTAAGCTTTCTCCTGACATCTGTCCCGAGAGACTTTCCCTGGAGTGTCTATCCTGAGTCACTGCAATGTGTTGTGTTCCCCAATCCAGGAAAGCACTCAGGCATGTGTATAACTTGACGATCATAGCTTCAATTGTTCATTGACATCAGTGGGAATACTGACGTAATAAAAATTATGCACATGATTAAGTGCTTGGCTGGGCAAAGGCTTGAGCTGATTCTCTTTTGTAAGCAGATTTGGACACAAATTGACACTGCATTTCTGTTTTCTTTTATTTATTATAGGATTTTAGGGCGAAGGTAATTTAATCTCCCATCAAAGGCTTCAGCAAACACAAGCATTAGAACAAAACATTTAAATGTAATTATAA
Organism: Oceanodroma leucorhoa; assembly: GCA_030449065.1. NCBI lineage: Eukaryota > Metazoa > Chordata > Aves > Procellariiformes > Oceanodroma > Oceanodroma leucorhoa. Next base: position 2,514,685 of record JASVER010000045.1, on the reverse strand, counting down.
TAGAGCTTGTCAAAAACACTTAGCRTCATGTAGTTAAGACGTTACTGGTCCTAAACTCTGTTAGCTTGAGGTACCTGAGAACTTCAAGGAGTGCATGAAAATAGATGATTAAATATAAAATAGCAGCAGAAGAAAATGTTTTCTTCTCTCTGGTTAATAAACCCAAGGAATAATGTATCTGTGTGAAGAAGCAAGCAGAAAACTCCAGCTGTATTCAGCATAGAGAACAACTCGTTAGTTGGTGCTGGGTTTCTTTCTGGTTGTTGTTCTTTTGTTATTTTGGTTTAGAAAATTGTTTTCACCATTCCACAAAATGTGCTATACCAACGTCCTACAAAGGTAAAGTCAATAAAAGTAAAATGTGCCTGGTAATGGCTGTGTAATTGAGAGATGCTGTCAGTCCTCTCCACTGATTTTTATCAGCCTCTCTGAGCAAGAATTATTTGCCTTGTACTTCGATAATCATCTCCAAAATATTAATAAGTGAACTCAGTTGCATTCTCATCTTTATATTCTCTTCCTATACCAGGCAATATTTTATCTCCATGTGAAAAAAAAGAATATGCAAATACATGTGTGTGTTTATATGTGTTGTCACATGCTTATAWGAGTAGGTGTTCAAGTCATCATCCATCTGCATCATGGCAAGTGTCTTTGTACCTTTGTGTTCAAATAATCTTTCCTCTTTCAAGATCAGGTGTAAAACTAACCTGCAGCTTTAGAGGAACCCTCATGGCTTTAAGCTAGCTGAGGATGTGCTATATATATTCTTTACCTCTGTCTATGAAACTGCTGTGCTATATGAAATTGTTGGCATCTGAGTGAAATGTTGATACCCGTATTTGAGCTGACTGCATTTTGCTCCATACGTATTTCAGCGATGTCAAGGTGCTGTTGGAGGGAAGGGGGGGAGAAGCTAGATGCRTGTGCGTTTTCATTCATTCATTCAGTGCTCTGTAAAATGACCACGTTCCTGTGTCTGATTGCTCCGTGCAAGGTAATGATTATCTCTGAGATGCTTGCATTTATTAAATGGGTGTGGGCTTTTGTTTAAAAAAATATCTGTGTGACAGGCTCAATTTTCAAGACATACAGGCAATAATTCTGTACTAAACAAAAGGCTGGCATAGCTGATGTGGGTAAATGCCTATTACTAGAAAATACTAAGTGAATTGATTGGCTTTCTTTCAAAACTTAAAAGCAGTAGTGCTTTCTAYTGGAGCTCAACACTTGCTAAAGATTCCGCCCCCACTCCCCTAGCCATTTTTTCTCTGTTTCACTGATGGCAAGAGAAAGTAGAGCAGCATTTGTCTTTCCATCATTTTGTGAAGCTTATGGTACTATTTCAGTAAGATGTTTTCTGAAAACAGAGCAGTTGAGSCTTTCTTTTATTTTTAAGGTAAATGTATATTTAAATTGCCTTTATTCATGGTATCGTTTTTTATTTGTCATACTTCCAAGTAGTAAGTTGTCTTCATGCAATAGCACAAAGTCTTCTGGCTACATGAAGTGGTTGGGGCTGGTGACATTACCGTCACAAGCACCAAGCATGTGCCTCATKTAGCTGTTCACTTCTTTTCTCCTCTAGTCCCTCTGTCTTTTCTGGCAGCTGTCTCCAAACTGTTAGAGGGGACACAGAATTTAATACACTTATTTCAGATTGGTGAGCTGACCCACAGCTGCTAGCAGCGGTGTTGAAAATTCTGATTATTTTTTTTTTTTTATTTTTAATTTTTTATGTTGCATGTTGCTGGAAGGGATATTGGAGAAATACTAGCGCTTTGTGACTCAGTGCTATTCGTGACAATATATTACTTCATGGTTCTTCTAATGGTTTAGTAGTATCACTTGGTCATACACCATAGGTTTTGTGAGAAGAGGACATAAAAAAAATAAGTCTATTTCCCAATAGTTTTGTAAACAGAAGTGTAGAGGAAGAAGAAAAGATATTGACAATTTCTACCCTCTAAAATACATTATTGAGCTTTATACCCTAGGAGGTTCATGCCATTCGGTTGTAACGTCTGCTTCACTGCCCCAGGAGAACTCTCTTTCTCCAGAGTGCTACTGAAAGCATCGGTTCTGGTTCACCAGGTCAGCCCCGGTTTTGTGGCATGCCAAGGTGTTCAGCTCTTGTGAGCGCCTCGGCGGTGCGTGCGTACAGACGAGGAGCCTGGTCGCTCTGCTGTCCTGCCCAAGGGGAGCTGTGGAAATTCATCCCGTGAATCCTGAGCCAAATCCACAGTTGAGGTGGGTAAGGTATTTGAAAATTAGTTTGAAGCTGCATTAATTCAATAGCAAAATTGCCTATCAATATTGAGAAAGTTATTCGGTCTTTCTGCTTGAAGAATGGATCGAATCCCTGAATAAGTCACTCTGACGGTTAATTGCCTGCAGAGATAAAAATATATGACCTTTTCCAGCTCTCAGTCTAGCTTCRCTTTTCAGGCAGTAGCTCTTGTGTCAGGCTTCTGTTTGGACTGCTCTTGCATATTCTCCCAATTAATTCCCATCTGGATTGCTGGAAGTAATAAATCAAGATTTTGGAAAAATGAACAATATTAGTCTTTTGGGGAGGAATGAATAAAGTGAGGTGRTTATCAGTGGTGCAGCTTTACAGTCCAATTTGCTATCTATCTCCTGCTCTCTGCAGATGGAAGAATGAGCAGAGGAAACCACATTTTTCAGTGTATCCTTGTAAGGCACATTTAACCTGACTATATGAACTTGGTGGTCCCAAAACTTYTGGGAAAGGAAAGCTGTCAGCTCTCCTTCAGTCTAGCAGTACCCATTACTTGAAATATAACCAGGTCCCAGAGCTCAGGTCAATGCAACTGGTTTTCATTTCATGTAGCAAAAGCAATGTCATATACGTTTGAGATTTTCTGATTTTTTTTGGAAAACGTTCTGTGCATAGTACTGTGCCTTCAATATCGCTTTTTTACATGTGTTATGAAAAATCGCAAATAGCCACATTCAAACTGTGAAACCATTTTTTCCTTTCTGCTTCTTCAGCAATTTTATCATTGTGTCATCTCCTAAAGATTTAGTTGCTATTGATAGGCAGCAGGATACAGCTTTAGTGTTACTTGAGTGATTTTGGAAATGAGATTCATTTTTTTCTAAAACCAAAACACTTTTCTATCTAAAGTCAGCACCAGATAGAGATTTTACTTGCCACTTCAATACAGAAACAGTTGCTGTGTTTGCYAGAGGACAAGATACCATCTCCGAGATGACACTTGCTGATTGTGAGTGAGAAGGACATCTTTTTAAACTGGGGAATGTTTTTGCTGATGGAAATATTATACATTGTTGTCGGTGGGAGGGGAGACAGTTTGTGTGAGAGAAGGAATATCCAGTAATAGCTTGAATCCCCTCGGGGTCAGTTGGAATATTTTACAGTAAAAAGGTGCTGACCCTATCATGAAAGCCTCCGGTTATACTGACTTTTGCTCATGCTGCTCAGCAGTAGTGCACACAGGTCAAAGTATCATATTCTGACCTAATTCTYGAAGAACAATATTAAATTTCCCATGAGGTACCTCAGGGTCAGCTATGTAGCTTTTAATGGGCAAATATTCTAAAATAAATGTAAAGAGATGGTAAGTTACAAACTTATGACTTTTTTTTTTTTTACAAAAAAAGAAGCTTTCACACTGTGCCTAAGTTGGGGGCTTCCAAGCACYTAAAATTGGTCTTTAATCGGTGCACCGTCAAAAGCCTGCAGTTCAGGGGAACGTGCTGTTGGATTCTGTGACTGCGGATAAAGTTCACGCCTGCGTTTTAGTTTCCTTCTTTGTGTCATCACCTTGCTTGGGTTACGTGTAAGCATGCTTTGCCTATCCATAAGTGTGGTTGTGGTGTACGTATTGACAACTTTAAAACTATGTACTATAGTATCCTGGATGCAACTTAAATAATCATAATCGTGCCGTTTGATATAAGACTATAGGAATAAATTGTCATAGCTCTTTGGGAGTGAAAACGTCCCAGTAATTTTTAAAAAGAATTCCAGAAAAATTGGAGTGTGCTTTTTGTCAGGTACAAAACCTGTTTAATGTTGCAACACAGTTTGTATGGGTATGAGATGATCTCCGTTGTCCTGCAAAATAGAACATCCTCCTCATTTATAAACAAACCCACAAGCAAACAAAACCCATCAGCAGTACCTCTCCCCCCCCCTTTTTTAAATATGGTTGTAATTCTGTGGCGAGCCATGAAAGGTTTTCCTGTGGTACCTAAGGAAAGTAGTGGTTTCTCATCATCAGCCTTCTGTGTGCTCCCGGTCATGTGGTGGAGGCGGCGGTGGGTACCTCTCAGTTTACACACTTATCATTGCCATGAGACCATCCAGCCTTGCCACAAACACGGACACAGAGTCCTTTCGGATGGAGTACAACATTGTCAAATTCTGTACAAACAGCCTTAATGAATGTGAGTCACTTTATTCTTGGAATTCATTTCTGCACTGCAAATGGACATAATTATGTGGCTAAATTGAAAGGAGCCATAAACAAAACAGAACCGTCAACCAAGTCCTGCAGGAAGCGATCGGCTAAGAGCTTTGCCATCGCCAGCTTGTGGAAAAAGCAAGTGATATCAGSAGAGTCATGGGAAACAAAAAAAGGATGGTGAAATACCAGCTCGGGCTTTACATGCAAGGACAGCAAGTAGGAGTTGGGGGAACAGCAGCTGCAATAGTCACGGGGCTGCAGTCCAAGCAGGAACACGGTGGGCCGCCTACAAGGCCTGCAGCACCCTGTGCACCACTCAGCCTGGGTGGTTTCTCTTGCCTTCACCTGGCACGTTGTGCCRTGAGACTCTCCTGGTGATGGGATTCTGCCTTCTGCATCACAGGGGCTTGCTGGGCAYGTTGTCCTAGGTGGGAAGCCTTGGAAGTGGCTGAGGCATTTAGAATACAAATGCTATTTGTCGGTTCATTTGCTTTACTTTAAATRAATAACCTGAGCTTTTTTAATCGCGTCCTCGGTGGTAGGCTGTATTATTCATGGAACAGAGGAATTGGGTGTATATAATTTTGCTTTGGGTTGATATGTCCCTCCATTCCTGTACAGTGTATGCTCTGTTTTTGCAAGGTGACTTCAGCCTATTTATGAATCTTCAGGGTGGCATCACAGTTGCTGAATGTGGATCATGAGAGACTTCTAAACCCATCCATCTACTCATCCCATAAAGGCAGGAGGATAAGAAGCTGTGATAGAAGGCAAAAAAGCAGGGAGAGCTGAAATACAGGTTAAAAATCATTAGATTTTTCTCTGTGTGCAAAGTGAGATTCTGTTTTATACTCCAGGATCATGAGAAAAAGGAGATTTGTTATTTTTTAAAGCACCCAAGCCCAGGTATGCCTCTGAGCAGAGAACGCAATGCTGCTGAAGCAGACTGTCCTGCTCAGCAGTGTGTGTCTGCAGTTTATCTCCATCAGAAGAGACTTCCTCTCCCAAGTTCCGTCAGTAGCTAAAAGGAGGGGAGGCCGGAGCATGGCATTTGTCCATGCATTTATCTTAGTGTGGCCTCTTTCTTCGTTCCCTCAAATGAACATATTGGCAGCGGCTGTGAGCCATGTTTCCCTGAACTGGCACTGGCAGCAGTAGGAGGGCAAAGAGGCGATTGTGCTCCCTCCTTCGCACCAGTTTCTCTGCCAGTACGGCATTCRGAGTACTACAATGGGATATTGTGCCGCCGGGATTGCGTGCTACTGTTTTGATGGGGTGGGGAAGGGGTCATTATTTTTGTACAGTGGGAGCTAGCGATTTGGAACAAACTGCTTTAGAGAGTGCCCAACTTTCCTTTCATTATTACCAAAATAAGAAATGTATTATGCAGCAAAAGGACTCCATGCTGCTTAGTTGTGGAGAGGTTTTTTTCCACCGTTGTCAGATATTTTTACCAAAAAAAAAGGCTCAGGAAACCCTTTAAGGAATGTTAGTGTTCAACCTTTTGTGGGGGGAGGATGTGTTACTAATGGTTGGTAATTATACGTTTTTTTTTTCCCAAGGAAATTCACAAATCAGACTTCTTTTTCTTTGGAAAGGAAGAAATCCCTTTGTGTGTGGTTAAATGGCTGGTGTGCTTCTGAGCAAGCCTGCAGATGCATTGTTTGGAACCAGAAGGAAGTGGAAGGTGGCAGCCTAATTACTAAGCTGAGATGCCTCTGGAGACAAGTAAGGTGCCCACATCCGTGTATGGCTTTCTTAGGAAATCAGCCAGGTCAGCTCCAGGAACTCTTAGGAACCCTCAATAAAAACAGATATCTAAGAGTTAGAAGTTTTAGCAAACAGAAGAGGAAAATCAATATTGTGTATTAAGGACACGATCATTATTAGCAGTGAATAGACATTTCAGAGCCCGCTGTACGCAGCGTTCCCATGTCAGCCAGGCTTTGGCTGGGATGGCAGAAGTGTCTGCATGGGGGTTTCCAGCTCCCAGACTTACCTTTCTCTTAGGAGTATGAAGAGCTGATGGTGCCGTTGACCCCTTCCACCCCCTCACCATCCCCACTTGCAATTGCCTCAGATTTCCTCCAGTGAACTACAAAGTCATAGCGATAAAGCAGTTCCTGCACACCTTGACCTCTGGTGGTCATACAGTACACGTTTATTATTGGAGTTTTGTCTTAGTCATTGGCTTGAAGTTTTCCGATACTTTTGTAATACGGGGGACTCACCGATGCTCTGTTGCAGACAGGTGAATCAAGCACCTGGTTTTTTTTTTCCTCTTTAAATTTTGGGGATATTTGTGAGTTCACCATAGCTTTGAATGATCTCCCTAGCCATGTGACAAGTGTATCTCCGGCTAGCTGTTGAGTCTGTTGAGATTTGAGAGACGTTCTTCAATATAAACAGCACTTCATATGGTTGATTATGCTGTGTCATTTTAGGAATACTATAGTGCCATTTCACCAATGTTTTACATAAGTTAATAAAAATACAAGTCTACTAAATATCCAGAGTAGTAGCATGTTAATGGTTTGTTGTTTGTCAAGATTACAGATAGGTGTCAGAAGCTCTTTAGGTTTCTAGGAGCTAGGCTGTGTTTTAGGGCAGAGCCATGTGTTGAAGCTGTCCTGTTCTCCAGAAGCACTGTGCTGCCCAGTGCAGGAGAAGCCAGGGAGGGCCAGAGCTGGGAGAACTTCTCTCAGCCAAGGGCTGGAGGACTTTGATGGGTGCTCAAGCGAGGGAGACTCTTCTCCCTCCTGGTCCTGTAGCCCAAGGCAAAACATTGTTACAAATTAATTTGAGACGCAGGGAAAGAAGCAGTCTTGGAAAGTAAAGAAAACAGAAATACATAATTTTGTCATGTTTTTAGCATGTTATATAAAATAACGTGTTCCCACATGAGCTGCCAGATTATGGTTTGTATTTGCTCTGTTTTCTCTATATTCAGCTCTTTTTGCAAAGTGCAATTAAAACATAGCTGAATGCATAACAATTGCTGTCACTTCTTCAGGGGGGTCTTTTACTTTGCCTGTGCATTCATGCATTTGTTTGTTCATATATGTAAACCAGCATGGCTATGACTGTATGCACGCATAGGTTCCTGCTACCACAGTCACCCTTAAACATTAATACTTGCAACAGGCTATTTTTTTATAGCTGGCACACATTTCTTTTATGTCTGGGTAAGGGAACTTGTTGTAACTCCAGGTGTCAGGTGTCAGTGGTTCTTGGCTAAGACACCTTCTCAGTGTTGAATACTGTTTGGCTTTTTATCAGTACCTTGGTTCACTGCTCATTCTGTTGTTCTCCAGAGTACACCCATTGTATGTCCGACTGCATTACTTCTGCAGCTAGCAGCCTGCGCCGCACAAGTATGCTTCACTAGCTCCTTTCATGCCAACAGAAGATTTGTGCACGCTAGTGCTTTAGGAGTGTGCTTTGAAGCAAATCTCCCCTGTTACACGTTGCAGAGCAGGCTTGGCATACACAAACTGGATGAAACTAAATTAGGAGTTGTGCTACAGGTGCATACCTGATGTGCTCCCACCATTAGTGGGTGTTCATCTACAGCACTAAAGCAGACCCCCTCCTCACCCCTGAGATACCTAAGAATCGAACATCAGATTTTCAGCACTAGCAGGATCTTTCCACTACAGATCTGCTGCTAGCATCCTCACTACTTGCTAACGTACAGATAGCCAGAGAGATCTTAAGCTTTTTCTCTCCTGTTTTAAGTTAAGGCATCCTATGGTGGACTTCTGTAGTAAGAAATTATGTTAATCTCACTGACAGAGCCCATTTCTTTTTGCCGGCAGTGTTAGACATACTCAGCTTGTAGTCACTGGACTTCCCATTTATGGCTGCTTCAGGATTCATTGTGCTGGACCTGTGCTTGCACAGGAAGGTAGAGCTGGGAGAGATTTATCAAGTCTTTAGGTCCTGGACCCCCTGGTTTCATAAGCTTTGTCCTAAAATCCTGTTCAAAGGCTTCTTAAATTCCTTTGATTCCTGAATTTCTCTAAGTATTATAGGTTGATACACACCCCAACCTCAACCAGCCCTAAAGCCTAGCTAGGGACATGCTGTTGTGTCCAGCCGACATCTGAACCATTCACACCAGAGGGAGGAGTGGGCGGAGAGCTGTCAAGTGGTTCCCATGGATGTGAAGTGCAGGGGGAAGTAGCCCTTCATATTTTTTTTTTGTGAAAGAGACATTTCACATCTTTTTTCCTTTTGAATGTTTGTCTTTCGCTCCATAAGCAGTGCCTCTTTTGAGGAAACATGGTAGTGAAATAAATAAAGCATTGAGTTGGAAATCTAGGTTGTGGTGTTGGATGGGTAAGCTCTCTTGACTGCTGGAGCTTAGCCACGTCCCTCTCCTAATCAGATGTTCTCATTTGCCTGTGAGGATGTGTGTCAGTTGGTGTACAAAAGACACTTAACTTCTTGCATCTTAATATGCAATCTTTGCCAAATTAATCAACTGGTGTCTGATAAACACACAAATCTGCATAAGATGGCAGGCTAAATTTGAGGTCGTCCTTACCTCTCAAATTTCTTTTCTGTTTCAGCTTGGGGGAGCCACATCTAATTGTCATTTGCATGTTTGATATATGCCCTGTCTCTTGTGGTACTCTTAAATACTAGCATCACTAGAGAGACTAAGTGCTGCAAAACATATGGCCGATAGGTAATCATAAAAGCATAAGAATTGCCAACATTTGGCAAGGGATGTACAAAAACACACCAGACTTTCTGTAAGAAAATAAGAATATTGCACAATAGCACAGGTTCTGCGTAACCGCTTCCTCCTCACTTCAGTGCCTGTTGCCATTTCGGGCTTTCTTATCTAAGCGTTGATACCTGTGTAAGCTTACACTGGCCATTCTTGGAGTAGTGGGAAAATAATTTCTTTTACTCAGTAGAATTTGCTTGTTTGTTGGTATTGAGGAGGGGCAGATCATAGGGGCATCAGATTTTTTCATTTTGTGGGAGGGATTATGATCTGGCGCCCTTTGGAGTCATGGAGATGACATTGTCTTTTCACAGATTTATGCTGACATGGGTGAGATCCTCTGGGATAATCCTGTAGTGCTTTCTCTGTCAAACACACCTTGCCTTCAGAAGCTGTTCCCTGAAGAAGCCCAACTTCACCCCAAGTAGTTCTGTGAGCTCACCAGCCACTCTTGTCTCCCTGTAAATTTGCTGTTTTCCTATGGGTTTAAAACCACTTTTCTCCCCTGTTTGCCAATATGAAAGAATAGGATTGTTTCAGTGGGAAAGGAAATGTGTTTTGACACCATTGTGTCAGAGTGCCACTTTGAAGGTGATTTGTTTAACTTGTGCTAAGTTCCTGTTGGCGTTCCTTTGGGGTTGTTATCATTTTGTAAACATTACCGAGTAGGCTGCAGAGTGCCACTGCTTTATGTTTTCTGTTAAATAAAACATACAGTACAGCCTGTTCACATGAACTAATCTCCAGTGCCCACATTGTTTTGCATCTTTGGGACCAACATCTGCAAAAAAGACTGGATTTGGAATAAGGAGCTGTGAGGCTGCGGTCACCCCAGCGGAAGGGTAGGTCCTAACACCCAGGGTGCCTCAGGTTGGAAGAGGAATGATTCCTTCTCCTCTTTGCCGATCTGTGGCTCTGAGTTGTAAAAAAAAAAAAAAATAAAATGAGGAATTAGGGAATCCTTGGTTTTGTCTTATCCTACCCACCTAGGGGCTGCTGACTTCAGGTGTTATCTTGGAGTAAGAAAATCCCTAATTTTTACATTTTTATAAACACTGTCCATACTTAATTTTTTTTTCCCAATAAACACATCCAGTTTACATCTGTGTCTATAGCAGGCGATAGGGATCCCTAAGGATTCCTTTTCAGGCCCTGAGACACAACGGCAGCAGCACGGCAGCTCCCCCAGCTGTGCAGGAGCTGTACAAATGCCAGGCCAGTTCCTGGGTGGACTTACTGGCCCCAGGCTGTCCTGCTCCCCGGGATGACCCAGAGCAGGCAGGCAGTGCTGTACAACTGCATTGCTGGCTCCTGCAGGGTCAGGGCTCCCACGTGAGACGCCTGGGAAGGTCAGTATGTGTCTCTTCGTTATGTGCTGCACAGAGATCACGTGCCGCTACAATTATGATCCTGTCAAGTACCTGTCAAGAGAGCAGGACCAGTAAATGAACCGTACGTAAGTTATTGAACATCAAAGGATTTATGAGTTGCCACATTTTCCATTTGAAAGCCAATGTATTGTAAGGAATGAGGACAGGCAGGGGAAAGTTATTTTAGTTCTGGGTTTTTAACAGCTGTCCCTATCTGTCTTCTTATGGTGGTCAACCTTGCCAGCCAGATGGACCATGCGGCCCCTTCCAGAAGCAGGGACATGCTCGCTCTTGTCCTCTGTAACTAGTCACACGAGGCTGACGGCTTTGTACTTGCACGTTGAATCTAGTGCTTCTGGGAAGCTTTGGACTGAGATATATTACAGGCTGGATAAATTCATTCTGCCTCCCCCCTGCTTCATGTCATATAATGGTGACAGAAAAAATGGCACTAGGAAAAGGCTGCTATTGTTAAAATAATTAATCTGGCTGATAGCCTCTTCCTAAAGGGCCCTTGGGAAAGAGGACTGCCAAAAGTAGGCTGCAGGCTGGGTGAATTTGCATAGTGTGAAAGGTGGGACATTTAATAATAAATCTGTATTTGTTATCTTGGCCTTTTACAATGAAATGGAAGTACCGCCAGCACTTTGACGTCCAGAGTAAATACCCTACGGTATTTACTGTAGTAGGCTAAAATCGTCTTTCATGGGGGAGTTAAAATAAAAATGAAAATAAGAAAGAAAAAGGCACTAAAGCAGGGTATTGTAGAGTAAATTTTGAAATGCTGAAAATTGTGAGTTTCTCTGGTTTTGGTTTCTGGAAGTCTTGAAGAGATTAGCATAAATTTGGTTACATGAAGGATAAAGCCTGTTGTTAAAAGTCGTGGCAGTGAATCCAGCACAGTATAAATTTAATAATCTGCTTCTGCTAGTTTTCATTGTTTTCATAATGTTTCCTTGACAGAATTATCTGCTCTGAATTTAAGTCCAAACCACCTCCCTCCACAGATTTTTACATCTGTCACTGCTTTTTGAGTATAAGTAGCCATTTAGAAAAGTACCCAGACTTAACGTAAAGACACATAGTGGTGGCGTATCCATTGTGTGTCAGTGTGTGACCAACTACTGCCATACAGTCACTAGTGTCATCTTCAGTATCGTGTCATTTATCACCTGTGAATCAAAGCTTCATCTGTGGATAAATGGTAACTACTGTTTATGGCATGTAATTAGAAGTTGTTCTTTAACAGTAGTTGGGCTACTCATTTTAATGGCTTTTGTATCTAACAAGCGACCTATTCCAAGCAATGGAAGTTTATAATTTTAAAAGGCAGCATTGCCCAGCTAGGTTGGTGTGGTTCATGTCTGCGAATACTGTGCGACAGCTCCAATCTCTTGTTTTCCTGCAAATGAAGCAACAGGATGGTTATTGTCAGCAGCATATCTGGCATCAGTGTGGGAAAAGGTAAGCTTTCAGGATGCAAAAAGATACTGCTTACATGGTGATACTAGGAAACGTTTTTTATCCTCTCCTTTTGTCCTCTGACCTTACTAAAACATTACACGGAATGCTGGGGAGGTATTCTGTTTAAAACTGTAGCTGGCTGATTTCTCAAGTACTCTTTCCTACGCATGTGATGATTTTGAAGCTGCTCTATTACAGTGTGTTAACACCATATCAAGTGAGGGCTTTGTGGCTTGTTTAGCGCATAACCTGGATTGGGTTACACCAACAAAGGTTATGGGAAAAATAAGCAGAAAACGAAACAATGGCTCAGGATGGCCACCCCCCAGTAAGCAAGTCCAGATCTACAGGAGAGTGCCCCAGTTATTAACAGGGATGGGCTAATTTCCAGCCTTCAGCCAGATTGCACAACACCTGGTGCCACGCAGGCAGAAGCCAGTCAGGCACGGCGTACGGAGCAGGGGGACGCGCTATCCAGACGTCAAAGAGGCAGTTTCGAATATGCTGGCTAGACTTGTTGAGCCAAGACGCACATGAAAATTACTGTCTTAAAATCTTTGTCTGTAAATGTCTTATACCACCATTCAGAATAACCAYAGGTTTGATTTCAGCAGTGCATTCACCAGCTGTCACTGACTGCTATAGGAAGGAACCAGAGGCGCTGACTTAGCCCAGATGCTTAAGTGGAATTAATATACRGGATCTGCAGGACAAAGTTGAAGGGAGGGTTGTAACACAGATTTCAGTGCAGTATCGCCGTACCTAGAGAGTTATCAGTATTGCTGTTCTGCTTTCCTGCTCACTGCTTTACTTACTGTGACTTTCCCCACCCTTTGCAAATCCCCCCATCCCCATAATTGTCCAATATGTCGAAGTCTCTTGTCATTATTTAGAATCRATTCCCTTCCATATACATGTCTGTGGTTCCCTAGCCCACTTCACTGACAGATGGTTAGGGGCAAATCTTCAGCAGGTAAAAACAGAGCTCCCTGCAACAGTGATAATTTACACCAGCTGAGGATCGACCACTTCTCCTCTATCTTAAAATATCCGTCTCTGAGAAGCAATTTGTTACTTAACAAAGAAAATGCTCCTAGTCATCTATTTCTTATTTCAAAACATCGTGAATTTTTTTTAGACTAGGCTTTCTTTTTAATGGAAGCAGTGTTGTGTAATCTGGGCTATAGCACATGTTCACAAAAAGGGTATTTGAAATATGTGTTTTATTTCTTTTTAAAATATTTTAAGAAGAGCGTTCTGCATTTTGCTATGATATATGTAAATGCTTCATACGTGCCAAATCTATCTTTCTGGTTGGGAAGTATCCCTTCCACATTTTTGGCAGGATACGTGTAGTTTTCCCCAGCSATTTTCCAAAATCCTCCCTGGAACCAACATATTTAAGTGACTTCAAATGTGTTCTTCATGTTAAAATGTTGGTAGGTGTGATAGTTTTCTAGTGTACCTGTAATCTCTCATCATGGTGTGATGAGAGAAATTAATGGATAAAAGTACAACTTGCATCCCTATCTTGATAAGCCTGCAGTGTCAAGGACCCAGTCTGTGTTGTAGCTGGAAGATCATCCTCCCGTACTGCATGGTGGTGCCTGAGTAGGGGGTGGGCTCCCCGCCCTTGCAGATGCTGGTGACTGATCTGGGACTCGGGATGTCTCATGTCATGACTAACCAAGAGCCGATGTCTCCAGAGAAGGCAAGTCACCACTGGGTTTGATGTACTGAGATTGCTTGGTTCAGAAGAGCCAAACAAGTCTGTCTTACACAGGTTTCTAATTTTTTGACGAATCTGAGGTTGGTCATACAAATTGGAAGCTGCTGGCCAGTGATTTTTGTTCAATGTAGTCTCACATTTTCTCAGGGTTTTAAGTCCTAAATATCTATGCGGTTACTCTCCTGTCATGCTAATGCGTATGTGTTATGGCTCCTTCTTGTTCATAAAGCAGAGCTTTATGTGTTCAAATCTACCCCACACCACATACACCAAACTGCAGTGCTTATTTTTGTAGAGTAGAAAGACCTATTTTTACTCTCTTCTTTAAAGGATAAAAAGTTTGTTTAGGGCTGCTGCTTTCCTTAAACTTTGTTCGAGGAAGCTTTAAGGAGTGGGAGAAGTTCAGTTTTAATGTTGAAAGTAATACAGGCTCCTGAGGCTGATCTTTATTTAGCTTTTTAGATCTTAAAATGCTTGAAGTTATATACCCTGCAGATTAGTGGGGTTCCCAGAAATGCCTTAGCTCTGTATTAATTTGTAATCTATATAAATAGGAAACRATCATGCGTTTCTTTTAATACCTGGATTGCACGGTCATATCAAACATCTTTAAAAAGAAAAAACAGAGAGGCCTACTTTAAGTGGGAAAGCTAAAGAGTGAGATAGTAGAGAGATGGAGAGAGGGAGATTTGGTACTGTTCAGGATGCTGTTATTGCATTAGGTGAAGTCTGGCTTCTTGCATAATGCATTAGAGCTGACAGGCTTGCTGTTCTTTCGGAGGCATCTAAATTGTATTTCAACTGCCCCATGAAGATAGGAGAGTTTCTACAAGTGGGCAAGGGTGCATTGGTTTCATTACAGTTTAGTTTTGGGGTTGTCTGGTTTGGTTTTCTGTGGGGTTTTTTGTTTAGAGGGGCGAGGGGTTAGGTATTTTGTTTCGTTTTGGTTTTTCTTCCTTCTTTCCAACACAGCAGTGAATTGCATGCCTCTGTCAAAAGAAAAAGAAAAAAAGCAAGAGCAGATGCAAGCATCTCAATGCTGGACTTCCCGTATGGGCGATATAAAGAAGCTGACACTTTCTCAGCATTAGCTCTATAGAAGTAATACTAGGAATCATGCTGCTGAGATAAGAAAGGAGAGGAAGTTATTGTCACTTCTGAGGAGGATGGGTGACAAYTGAGCGTTTTGTTACTTTCTGACTGTTACTGCTTGTTCCAACTCATTCGGACCTACTTAATAGTCATATTTCATCCTAACAGATAACCACCTGGGCTGTCACAGTATGCAGTAGTTGATGAACTGAGAGTGCAAACCTTATCTTAGAGCCTTCTTGTATTAATTCAGTTAATCTTCAGATTTAGGGTGCAGATGGGGATCTGTTTCTTTGTTTTAAAAGCTTCCAAGGTTGATTTCTTCATTTTATACATGTGTTTCAAACTGTAATTAATACAGATCATTCACACAATGAGCTACAGAGCCTATGACTTACTAGAAATTATTAGAAATTAGAAACTGAAGAGCCCTATTCCAAAGAAATGCAGCATGGGCAGCCTTCTTTTCTGGCTCTGACATCTGCCTATGGGGTGTATACCATAGTAGGTATGTAGCCCAAAGCACTACATGAGCTCCAGACTGATTACAGAGATGGAGCAACATCCAGAACAGAATGACTCTAAATATTCACACTTTTGTACGAGGTAAGGACAAGGTATAAGCACTTGTATGAACACTGTCTCTCTCTACTCTGTTTGTCCTCCCCTTTTCCTTCCTCCTTACGCTGGCCAGAATTTACGTCTGACTGGGTTTTCTGCACGACTTTATCTAATTTATTTCCAGTGTTCATGCAATTATATTTGCTGGTGGAAAACTATTTAAAGGTTTTGCTTTGTTGAAGCTTAGAAGTCTTCTGGTCTGATGATCTGACTGTGATTGGACTGCAAAGGAAACAGAGAGAAAAGTCCGTAAGGTCTGGATCCCCTCCCCAAGTGCAATGCTRGCTTGCATCAACAGCCTGAATATTAGCTTTGTGGTCAGGCAAGTGGATTAGAAATCAGGTCGTTATGGAGTCAGTGCAAGTACAAGTTGTATCTGACAATCCCATCTTGGTATTATTTTGATAGGCATCATTAGCATGCCAGCTGAGAACTTTTAGACAGATGGAGAGCATTAATGGGTAGCACGCAGTCATCCAGCAAGGTAGCAGCAACTTTTGATTGTAAAATGACAACATATAATGCTTTTTGTCTCAATTGTCCAACGTGTGAAAATGTCTGACAGAGCAGTCAAGACATGATGTCATTTTCCCTGGAGAAGACATTTGCAAAGTGCACTGCATCTCTTGCATTCAGTATCTCTTCTGCTCGTCTGCTAAATGTTTTTGTTACAGCATCCTGTTAAAGTCAGTTATTTGGTAACATAATTCTGAGAATAGGGTAAATTCCAAGTACTTAAATGAAAAATTTTTTTTTTTTTGTCTCTCAGAGAATAAATATGGTTTTCTTTAATCAACGCGGGACAAATGAACATTGGCATTAGTATACCAATAAATTTACAAGTATGTCTGTTCTTTCCTTTCAGGTATATGCATCCATAAATTGGTTAACTAGGCTTCTTAATTCATAGATTCACTATGTGCAAAACCTCACAAAGTCAAAGAAATGGGTAGTTTTGATAAAGATACATGTAAGTCGATGTCTGGGTGTGTATGCAAATTTTAAATCAAATTCAGATGGGAACATCCAATATCAATACCGTGCTTGCTCTTAGGGCTCTAGTGCTAAGTCAGTTTAAAGCTGTGTTATCTAATATAAAACTGAGAGTCTCTACCAAATCTAAAATTACGGTTTTGCATCTTGTGAAATGTTGCACAGACAGAACTAGCCTGCAGGTGAGATTGTATATCTGGGCATCTGCACCTTGTCTTGGCATTGTATCTAAATATGGCTGTACAGAGAGAACATGCCCATTTGAATACTGTATTGTCCATATATTGCCTGCTGCAGTAAGTATGGAAATGCTCTCAAAATGGAGCTGACTGCTGTCGTGATTTAAGGACGCAGCCTACAATTTCCTATTGATGGCCCATCTCCCATCCCAGCGGGGAGGAGTTGAGCAAGGATCTAGAATAAAGAATTTGCATACACCACAGTTGGTAGTCGCGTTCATGCAGAATGCAGCTGCAAACCTCTGCTTGATACAGTTTATTCAGCCCAGCTCACTGCAACAGCATGACTTAAAATAAAAAGTGTGTGCTGCACTATATAGGATTGTTTAAGTTGTTTTCTCTGTATCTTGTGTTGTGAGAATAATTGTCACTTACTTGTCTTCTCTGTGCTGTTCTGTGATTTTATTGACCGCTTTCCTAACAGCCATTTCACTTCCAAGCTGGAGAACTCTAGCCTGCAACCGCCTCACCAGTCATAAAAGCCTGTTTTTGACCATCATCTCTGTTCCTCTTCTTTTTACCTTTCCTTGTCACGCCTTTAGAAAATGGCTGGAACTTCAGCAGTACCCAAGGCGTGACTGCTGCATGGATTGCTACCATAACATTGTGATTTTTTTATTACATTTATACACTGTTAGCTTGTCTCTTGTATTCTTAGGCATATGGTAAAGCATGTACATGTCTTCAGATCTTTACTTACCTACCGTCTTTTCTATATATCCTATCTCAGGCTTTTCCTTCTTGTTGTCCTGGGGAGTCTTGTAATTTTAGTCATTAGTTATTTAATCTCTTAATTTTAAAATGCATCATCTTTGTTTCTTGATCTTTTGGTTGACAGTGCTTTGAGTTCCCTCTTTTCTTTCAGAAAGGAAAACCATTTATTTGCCTTGTGAATATCAAAAATATTACTTACAGATAACACAAAAGGGGAACTTATTGGAAGAAACATTGCAACTTTCTTTTAAAATTCCTTCATTTGTATTGTAGTATTGATATTAAATGGTATCATAAATTATACTGCAAACTTTTTTCTTTTCTTGCCCACACAGAGTATTTAATAAAAGAAAAGACAATGTCACTGAATCTGTGAAAATGTCTATATATATTTGTCAGAAAAATACAGTAGAGTGGCATTATGTTCAGGCCCCGGTCAGAGTGGTAATTATTCTTTCAGCAGTTTAAGACTGTACCTGTTCCCTGCATTTTAAGTGGCTGCTGGAGAACAAGGCACCGCAAATTGATTAAATATTAATTGTGACATTGAAATTTTCAGTCTCATATTGTTTGGCTGCATTGATCCGTAACCTGCATTTAAACAGTGTGATGCAACTGGTTAAATGTGATGAAAGTATACAAGGCGGCATTTTATGTGAAGTCCATCTACGACTGTATGGAAAAATATATTTTTGCCTTTAAGTGTGTCTTGGGAAATTGCTCCATATTAGTTTTGCACACAAGTAACAGTGAGGTCAGATTAAAATTTCCGTACTAAAGGATTCCTCTTGTAGCTTAGTGGACTTTTTGTGGGTGAAGCTCTGATAGCTTTAATAGAAGAATATTATTTTGATAAAGAATATGGGTCAGTGTGAGACTTGTGTGATAAAGAATATGTAGACTGCACAGCTCACCTTAGCAGATCTCCCGTGCACTCAGAGATGCCTGTTTTATTTAAGCCATTTCTCTCCTTACTGAGACACAGTTTAATCAATGAGGAATATTAGCAGGGTTTGTACTGTATTTGCAAATCTCCCAAGTTTCTTATCTCTGATGATAACATATCACAAGTCAAGTCACATACTAAAGGATGTATTTGCTACCTCGGGTAAGGTGATGGGGCTGGGTTGTGGTGCTCCCCTCCAGGGGAGGTTGGGGGAAGCTGGCCTGCCTTAGGGCATGAGTGCCTGGTGGTGCTCCCGGGGCGATCCGGTGCCACAACCTCCTCGCTTTCTGTAGCCCAAAATGCTGCAAGCCTGCAAGGGGTTTGTGCTCCATACTGCCTACGTGTGTCTCTGCCGGATGCATGCTTTTCCTTTTATTTAAGGAAATTCTGCAAGTGCTCGGTTGTTGCAATGAAGGGCATGATACGGACGCATGGGCCTCCTCCATACTGCATCGCAGCCAGGTCGCTTTAGGCAGTCTAGGTCTGTATGGACGGGGGGCTTACTCCTCCACCATGGCTGCTGTCAAGCAGCGACCACATCAGCAGGCTGCAGCCGTAAAACTCTATCCATCCGTCAGTAAGGCATTGTGCCCAGGCTCTCTGAGGGCGTTTTGGATTAATTTTTGATGTGTACTTTTCAGAAGTCAGCAAAGTGCATATTCAAACTATAGCAATCATTGGTAATCAGTTTACTATAGATTTTAATAGATGTTAATACAGTTTTCCCTCCAACTGCAATAAAAATTACTCCTAATCTGATTTTACCATCAAAAAAGCTTTCCTATGCTTTGGTTTTATTTTGTATGTTTTTAATCACTTCCTATTTCAAAGCGCATAATTTTGCCTTAATAGACTACTGGGGAATTTGTTCTGTCCTAAAAACATTAGTTGTTTTAATATCAAAGAGTTTCACTTGGTGTATTTCCACCACTGGAGATTAAGACATTTCCCCAGTTCTGGCATGTTTCATACTTAGAAAATATTTACCTCAAGTTGTTTTTCCTGTGTTATTTTCTGTCCCAAGGCATTTCACTTGACATAGTGAATCTACGTTTTGTGAATTTTAAAATGCTTTGTGAAGATCTGGTTTTGAAGCTCTGAGATGTTTTCTAACTATAGGGCAAATTACATACATGTGTATGTGTGCGTGTGTAAATGTTTCATACACTTCAATCCTTCTGATTTCATGTTTAATAATTACATGGGCTAAGGGCACAATGTAACTAAAAGAAAGACGTGCAGAAATTCAGCGCTTCCTTGACAGTACCAGTTTCTGATTTGCAGTGCCGACCCTTCAGCCATGCAATGCCTGGCCCCCTGCTTGACCGAGCTACCCACCTGCTCTGCAGCCACAGCTCCCTCACCCAGATCATCTCCCAAACCCTTATTCCTAGTATTCCAGTCATTTATCTCCACCCTTTTTCCACTTGGTTAAGCTACTCTGTTTAATTTCATAGTTGAAGTCTTAAAAGCCTGCCCTGTTACCTTGTTTGTCATCAACATTGCTGGAGTCTCACATTTATCCTCCCACTTTCTCCCTAGCAATTACTTTGTTCTGAGGCAATGCCTTTATAGTTAGCTCACTCTTCTAAAACCGGCAACAAAATCCTTAGGTATTTTTTCCCCCGAAGCTAGTTGTTTGTTTGAAGTAACTTTTCAATTGTCATTGTCCAAAGCCACATACCTAGATCTTTGGGGGGGATTAGGCATATAAACACAGATGTAAAGACATCTTTTTCCCAGGGCTGAGCACTCCCTTTTGATGGTACTGTTATGATGGTGTTTGGCATGCTGGAAGATCAGGCACTTTGGACAGAGTATCTGAAGGGGAGGAGGAAAGCTGGGTTCTTGGCTAATATGRATATTTCTTACCAGGCTTACATGGTGGTTTTACAGTGGCTGAACATGGCAAAGAGGAACACTATAGAAAGCTGCAGAGATGCTTGCGTTGTTCCTGTCCTGTGTATTTGCTCCACCCGGGCGTAATGCAGAGGAGAGCACGACTGAGATGTTGCTGGTTAAGAGAGGGACAGGGAAGTCTCGAAGGTGACAGAAGAAAAAAGATGCATAGAAAGAGCGAGGTTTAAATACCGGCTGACCATGTGAGCTTTTCACTGAGGCTGGATAAGCAAGGGATACAGCCGAGTCAGGTGTGGGTATATGTTTGAGAGTAGAGGCCAATTATCATGTATATTTGTAATATTTATCCTAAGTATCCTATATTTCTTGCAACATCGTGTTTTCCATTGGAAAYGAAGCCATCATTTATCTTCATAAGCAATTTTATCCTTCTTTGTGCTTATTAACTTTTTTCCTCTATTAATCTACTGTTCACCACTGAAACATATTCTTGGAATCCTCTGTAATCACCTATTCATGGCTCATCAGTCTAGTCATCATTATTTTTTAATATTATTAATATAAAGCTGATGTTATATCGATTCATCAACAGCTGGTTAAAAGTGATTCACTTCCACTGTTTAAACAGCGTTTCCCAAACTTGCTGTGTTTGAATACAGTGTTGAATAGCTGCGAGCAAATTCTTTGCATGTATTTCTCTGTGTTTAAAAACTGCTCAGTCACAGCAGCCTGCTCCTCAAAAAGATCTATCTCATTGCTATTAACTAATTACAAAGAGCTGTAAGTACTCAAAGTGCTCCACAGATATACAGGGCTTGGACTGTGAGCCAAGGCAAAGGCTCCAAGTTAGACACGGCACAGCAAAAAATTGCTATCGATAGACACGGCTCTTCTCTGTGTATGTTACATGGCGCTCACTGCAAAAGTATATGAGCATTTCACGGGAGCTGCTGGGTATTATTCCCTCCGCGTCGCGCGCAGTGGTGCATCTGCACCACTTCTGCATCTTCCTCTTGAAGATGTGCCTCCCCACCRGCACTGCTGTAGCTTTGTTGATTTTTAGAAGAAGATTTCATCAGAGCCCTGGGGGAGGTGATGACATTTAGGGGCAATCAGAGAATATGCCTGTTCACACTGCTGCGCCGCCTCTCTGTCTCCCCAACTGCCCGTTCTGTGCTATGTCCCCTCTGCCCCACAGTCGCCTTAAGCGTTGGCTGGCTCTCTGGAGCGATCCCAGCAGAGTGAGGTGTAAAGGTGTGAATAACGTGGTGCCAACTGAGCTCCTGAGATAAGGGGAAAGTATTTATACAGAGGGCTTTTGCAGATTCAACAGTCCTGGCTGATTTTGGCACATRTTAGCTGATGGTTATTTTTTGTCACTTACGGCCAATGTTTTTCTGTTGACCATTAAGAAACCCTAGGATTTCTTCTAAATGACTATTTTGTCCGGCTTCTTGGCTGCCTAGTTGTAATCCGTGAAAGTTAATACTCCATTTAATAACTAAAATCCTATTTTCTGGGATATGATTCATTCACAGGTCAGTGGTGATACTGAAGTCATCACTAAAGCTTTGTTGTAATCTCAGCTGGTACAGATGAAACACAGCTTCTGATAAAAAAAAAAAAGAAGGAATAAACAGGCTCGCTGCTCTGCCTTTTTCTTATCATCTCTTTTTCATTTAAATAAAACTGGTCATTTTCATCCCTATGTGAAAAAATGGTTTGTAGTGTGTCATAAAACTGCAAGCTTTTTGTGACAAACCTGTTCTTTTAATTTTAACCTCTATCTGCCATTCTCTCTGTTCTCTTTGAAATAAGAAAAAAAACTTTAGAGAGGAACAAAATTTGACAAGAAAATCCTTGTCTAGCTCCTGCCCTCCCTGCAATGGACRTCTCTTCCCCCATCTCTGGCAGGGATTGTGCGCGGGTTTGGTGCACCCACCTGCTGATTTTCACGGGGCGGTTGCTGGGTGCTGCTAGGTCCCAGCCCTCAGCTTTGCTGGGTTGCCTGATCCTGGCGCTGGAGCAGCTGCTGTGCTCCACGCTGGGAGCCAGACGGGGCATGGCGAGTGGGAATGGACTCACGCAGGAGGGGGAGTGGGCGAGCATGAGCCAGGGGAAAAAAAATGGTTTCTCTTGCACAGAGAGAAATCTTTAATTCACATGAAGCAAACAGCTTTGGGGTGCAGAAATGAGTTAGGCCCCATGCTTTATGGACTTTGCATTTCTTTGCCCATCACTGTTCTTCCATAAATACAGAGTTACAGTCCATGTTTTCCTTTTTTTGTAGTAGTGRAATAGTGAAAATTGTGTTTCAGATGTGTTGCAGAGGGTGGAGGGTAAGACGAACAGCTTTGGCTATGACTCCTCTAGCTCTGCGTGCTTCAGAAATGATACTCTGCAAGGGTCAAGGTGCAGCAAGGGCCAGGGACTCTCTGGGGCAGCCGGGGGGAAGCCCCTGCCCCAGACCATCAGGTGGTACCTTCACAGGGATGGGCCAAGGTCAGGCTGGGATGTCGGCCGCCAGGCTGGGCAGGGCTGGAGACCGGCATCCTACAGCATCACTGGGGCAGGGACTGATGGCCCTAGGCTGGGCAGAAATGGGGTCGTGGGCCATGGGGAAGGAGTATTAAGGGATTCATTTAAACACCCTGCTTTGCTTCTGCACTACCAAAACCCTCATCAAATAAACTAAATAAAAATGAAACCTGTCTTGCCAAAACAGGATGGAGCTTTTATTGAATATGGACCTGAGAGATTAATTTAGTGTTCCCAGGAGCTAAGAGCATGAGAATATCAGCAAATAAAACTGTGGTTTGGGATCCAAATTGGATAATGAAGTTGCTCCCATATTGGCTTGTCTTAATTGAACCAAATGGTTTACCTAGTTTGCTTCCCATATTACAGAATATATAGTGTACTTTCTATTCAGTTCTATTTTTCGAGCCTGTTCATTTTTCTTTGTTCTTGAGGTGGTTATAGGAGAAAAGGCCCTCATCAACTGCAAGCCTTGACAATGAGCTGGTTTTATTCCAGATGCTGAGTTACTGGTCAGATGTCCTTTGCAGTCAGTGGGAGGTCCAGCTTTCAGTACTGTAACCTCAGCCAAATCAGGGGGAGAGAACATCAACATGCAATCACAGTTTTTCAGTGTGAGGTAACGAGCATACCTTTGACTATGCTGGATATGAAATTACAGCTATCKCACAGAAATGTCTATGCTAAACTAATCCTTCCTTCAGCTGGTTTTCATCTGTTTTMTTTCTAACTTTTTTTTTTCTCCCAACCTCTTGAAGAAAATATATGCAGGAGTACTTTAACACCCTTCCTCCCCTCCCCTCCCACGGTGCCCACTTCTGCCTCTGCTGACRAGTTTTGTAGCACTCTGAAAATAAGTAATTTCTGGAGGTTTTTTTTTTCTGACTGCAAAACGAAAAGGAAATTCTGTCCCCCTTTAAAATAGATTTAAACTTTTGCTGTATCATCCATAGGCTAGGCTAATGTCAAGCAGGAAATGGGCCCCTGTCTTTTCAGCCCAACTTGCTCATCCACAGGATCATTGCTTTTCACTGCTCTCTGGAGAAGCGGTGTCTTGTGTAGGTCTGCCCCTAACGTACTACACTGCTAAAGGTAGGAAGAAGACTAGGAGGAGGCTACGAATAAGAAGAGCAACGTCTTTGTGTGCTGCTTAGAAGGACTCTCTGCTAAATATGAATTGCTTCCAACAAATTTCCTGACTTTTCTGTTGGCATGTATGGAATAGCTTAGAAATTGCAGTGTAAGCTGCAAATTAAAGACATTTTTAAAAATACTGTTTTAGAAATAATAGCTCATGCTATGTATAAGACTGAATTAGCCTTGCTTTCTAGTCTGATATTTGTGGATTATGCTTTAATGGCTCAATCCTACAAGCCACYGAGCAAATCTGGCTTTATCCACTTACGGGCAGGCTTTGCTTTAGCGTGAGCAYGGTCTCCAGAAGAACAGGGCTGTTTGCACACTCATATGTAAGCTTCTATGGAGGCGTTTTTTTGAGCTACTTAAGGCCTGAACATTGAGCTGTGCAGCTGAAGTGCTTTAGTTCTTTACCTCTCACACCGCTCCCTTTCTCTTGCCCCCGAAGGGCAAGAGACACCTCTCACACCAGTGAGAGGGGTGATGCTCATACAGGGAGTAGCAGTACTTGGATTGACTGTCATAGTGCTCTTATTGTTGAGGAACTGGATGCTTGTGTATCTCCAAAGCGTCTCCTGAGGTTTAGCACAAATCTTTGCTTTTGTCATTTGTGTTCACGACTTCTTGCTTTGCTCATCATGTATGAGGAGAAAAATTATTCCTTTCTCAACCCCCGTTTATTCAGTTTATGTTTCATTTGTCTCTTATTTTGTCTCTCATTTAACATAAATACCTTTGGTCCACATCTTCAAGTGCCCATGGGATACGCTAATCCAGCTGAGACTCAAGAAAGGTCGGTGGTTAGYCCTTGTTATCTGGAGGCTGTGGTCCCATATATGTGTTCCAGTACAGTATCTGTTGTCTTTGTGAACAACCCAACAATGTTCAGTTCATGACACATTTAACAAATGATAAAATACTGAGCCCCCACCCCAGTGAGGTTCCTGAGAGATGTCAGGTGCAGGAGAGGAACTGCGAGGGTCGGGAAGAAGCCGAGTGTGGGCAGTGAAAGTGTTTCAGATGCCAGTCCTTGAGCTCTAGCACCTCCGGAGACGCTGAATACCCTTGCCCCAGCAGGAYGCTCAATAAAAGCATTTMTTGGAGAACAAAATATCATCAGCTKAAGAGAGGGTAGGCTGGTCTGACTCTTTATGCCCCTATTTGKAGTTGGCAATTGGTAAACACRTTGTACTGAATTTGAAACAAAACTCTGCCTTTTTTCCTTGCACTGAGCCCCTCCTGAAGACTCCTAAGGTACTCGCCGTTTGGCCAGGGTGGTATTCAGCACAACCCCTCTCCAGGCAAGCCCTGGGCCCGCACAGCCTCCCTGAGCGAGCGTGGTGTCGTGGGGCTACGCGATAAATTCCTCCCTTGCAAAACCTGGGGCTTTATTTCAGCACAAGAATCCAAAAGTGGCAACCCAGGGGGAAGAAGAATTCAAATTCAAACTTCCCACACGGCAATACAGCRACTTACCACTGAGTCACTGAAGCTGCTTAAGAATATCATTATAATATTTGCTGAAAACAACATTCCTACCTGATAAAGCTGAAAAGTGTTCAGGCCATGTAAAATACAATTCCCTGTTTAAAATGTCCATTTTCAGCCTTCTTTTTCTCATTGAATTTAGGAGACATCTTGTATCTCTGGTAAAAGGATTTTCAGCCAGGAGATGTAACTCAGATGGAAGTTCATTTTTCAGGTCAGGTTATATTCTAGCTTCAGATGCTTGAGAAGAATGAGGTACAAAGGGGAGCAAAAGGCTCTGGTTATGGTCTTTTGAGAAGACAAAATACTGGAGAGAGTGTTTTGTTTGCATCTAAGATAGAGAAGTCGCAACTGGAGAATGACTTGACTTACTCTRCCTCATCCTAGTATCACTGAATGAATTTCATGTGAATCCAAAGGAAACATGTAAATGCTTAATTTCATCGTCTCAGAAGTTTTTTCCCAGGATTTGATTTATTTAGCRTATTGGGTTTGTGTTTTGCTGTAAAAGACAAAATGCAAAAATTCAGCAACGTCAAGCATTCACTGTTTTTCAGTAGTTTAATTGTGTTGTGCTGTAAAATCTGGATGGTAATGATTGATAATAGCAGATGTGTACTTCCAAGGATCACTTGGGTGTTTCTGCAATGAGCCAGCAGAGCAGCTCACTCTGTGCCATCTTGCAGGGGATGTTCACGAATCAAAAAAAAAAAAGAAGAAAATTTAGTTTCATTCACACATTTAATGCGTACATGGCTGAGGGTCATCTGATATGAATACTAGCTGATCCGATTTGGAGTTGTTGTATCATTAGYGCTTGAGGACAGACTTTCGATTAACTATGAATTATTCAGGCTCTACAAAGTGTTAAGCAGGGCACACGCAGGCCTCTTGATGCAACCAGAACTGTTGAACATGAGGATGAAACATGGCTGAATGTAGCTACAGCTTCCAATAAATGCAGTGCGTGTGTGGCATTTGGTGCTGCTGCTGTGAATTAGGATTATCTATAAAGATGCAAAAAAAATGGTCAAATACATTGCTGGAATACTTAACACTCATACTTAAAGTTAATATCATAAGTACTTCTGCAGGAGTTAAAGACTATACTTAAATGTTCACAGGACTCGTAGTTTAGCTTTTAGAAAAAGTTCATTAATATGCCTACTTATTTTTTAGACACGTATCTCCGAACATTAGAATACACAACACAGGAATTCAAGATTCTTAGCCTTAAGCCCTGGCGCAGCAAATTTTGATGTAGCTTTATAGATTTGTGTTGTTGGTGTAAGTCTGTGTCAGCATACAAATAAAATCAAGCAAGAAAAGAGGAAAAAAAAAGGAAATGTCAAGGAATATTTTGACTAAAAACATTGTGTCAGTGTTTCAGGGTTTATGTGTTATTTTTTTTAAACCATAGTTGCTATGAGTGTCAACTTCGCTTGTTAGAAAAGCCTTTAGATGTTAGTAGAGAGCTTTCTCCTGTTAATTGCCCAGTGAAGTTAATTCTGACTTACATGACTGATCTTTATATCTGAGGACAAAGGCATCTAGAATTTGCATTCCACCTAGGACYGGATCCATTGAATCAAACTTAGACCTAATTGCACTATGAATTGCAAAATACAGTCCTGTCTATGAGATGCTTTCATATTGCGGCCTCTTTATAATAACGTGTTAATGGCATGGTGCATTGAATTGATCTTGGTAATTATATTTCTCCAATTCTACAGAATCTTGCTGACTTTTTAAGTGATGCAAGGAGAGCTAATAGTGAATGAATTGAAACTGTGTAGTAATAATTACATTGTTCTTGTATGCACCCGATATTTGTACTTCATAGTTGAAAAATTGAAGATTTGTAGTATTTTGTTCCTATCTTTTAGCCCATGATTTCATATCATCTTTCATTGCAATAATGCTGGCAATTATATAAGTCCCCTGTAGTTAGATCCTTAACAACGATCCCTACATTTCCTAGCTACCGTCTTTTCTAAATGATTTATAAAAATTGAAAGAGAATGTGTTAATAAAGCTAGGCTTCAAATAACTGAATTTATTTTAAACCCCAAATTAGATCCATATATCCTTGGATGTCTTGATTACAGGAATCATTCTCAGTTTGACAGAAGCAAATGCAGCTGCAGGTGTGAAAACAGCTGCTCTGACTGGGTTTGATTTGGTCTGTTACTCCAAACTGTAGAGCAAATTCTTTCCTGTTTAATATTTTGACAGCTGACCTACGGAGGACACCTCTCTGGATTTTCAGTTTTTGAGTATGGAGATGGCTGGTCTAAAGAGTAATGCCTAAGATTTTCAGAAGACCTAAGGGGTTTATGTGCTAAATTCCACTGGAATTCTGATGGAAGTTGACTTCCCAAGTCATTAGTTCCTAATTCTTGAAATTCTTTATCATCTATGTATTTTGTTACCAAAGAAAAAGGTTAGAGGTTATGTAGGTCACAAAACAAGTGCAAAAACTAGGAATTGTCATTTTTATGTTGCTCATTTAGCTACTATGCTGACATTTTCCCAAGAAGCAAAATAAGGATTATTTTTAGCGCTTCATAATTCAACTAAATCTCATTGAAATTTCATAGAAAAAGCGTAAAATGTTTTTGTAATGTAAAGAACATCTCCTTATTTCCTATGAGAAGCTTTTTGCAAGCGATGGAGAGCATTAGCACCTGGAGTAGATTCCTCTAATTCGTGAAATAGGCTTCGCCTCAAATTGGGGAGAATTTGGCACGGTCCCTTGTGATTTGGCTGTATCTGTAGTTCTGCAAGAGCTGGCTATTGCAGCAGCTAAATCCAAGGAAAATTGTTACTCTGAAAAGTCACATTAAAAAAATAAAATCGGTTCAACTGTGAAAAAGAAAAGCCAGGTCCTATGTGGTATTAAGTTAATGAATCTCCCTTGATTTCAGGGACTATATTGTCATTTATACCATCTGAGGGATTCTAGCCTGCAGTTTTTTTGTTAGCAAACATTGAAATTTTCCTTATATTTGGCTGGTTAAATAGTATAATCTTAATCAGGCCATACACCAGTGAGAGGGGTGATGCTCATACAGGGAATAGCGGTACTTGGATTGACTGTCATAGTGCTCTTATYGTTGAGGAACTGGATGCTTGTGTATCTCAAAACTCTTAAAGTAATTGCCCTTTGAATTATAAAATAATTAATTTTCTTATTAAAGTTTCTTGTCTGCATAACTCTTCAGTTGCTTTTTGTAAGAGATTTTCCCTTTTCTGTTTGAGAGAGAAAAACCTGTCTTATCTTTTTTAGGGATTTACTGTAGTAACTATGATTCTATGTTTCTCATTCCTTTCCTGAAACTGTGTTTCTCCTTCTCTGTTGGAAACTATACTTTTGTGCACTCCAGCACAAAATAAATTAGTGAACAAAACAAAACAGCAATTACCTAGAGGCTGGGCTTTTTTAATTTTATTTTTTGTAAGTGTACTTTTAAACAAATMTTGTCTTCTGATGGAGAGACTTCTCTGGCATCCCTGAGGAACTGCAGGTGCTGAGATGTCTCTGTCCATTCAGGCCTGGCAGGGAAGGCACTGAGCTTCAAAAAAGTTATTTAGTAGTAGCAGTAGTACCATAATTATCATTACGTTTTGGAGAGTGAGACCAGGATCTGATTGTCCTAAATTATATCTAAAATGATCAACTGTAGCACGGTGACTCTGTGTGGGAAGTGAACGAAATACCTGGAAGTTTTTAAGCTAGCAAATAGGATGCACTTTTTTCCCAGGGAGTTTCTTTGCAGATGTGTAGATTTATTAGATCAAATCAGTGCATGTTCAAAAGACCATAGGTAGCTTGTTTTAGATATATTTTGTCCAACTCAAGCTGCAACAGGCCATGTTCTTGGCAAGACAGTTGCTCTACAGCTGCTTCTGTCCACCATAAATCTCCTGATGGACTTCAAACATTTCTACAGCATTCTGCAGTTAGTCACAGTAACACATGTTTCTCTATCAAATCTGAGCATCAGTGAAGGGAAACACTTTCGGGTAAAATAGGCAATCAGCCACAGGGTAAGCTAATGTTACCTCCTTAGCAGTTTTTGGCTGTATGATGTTTGTGTGAGGGAAAGAGTTGTTTAAACGTTCTTCCTTTGTTTTGCTTTGTCTTAGCTGTGAGGGTTATTTATACTGTTTCATGTACATTCGAAGGAAAGTATAATCTGTGAAGATAATCATAAAGGCAGCTTTAAAATGGCTGAAATATGAGAGATGCAAAACAGTGCCTGTGCCCCTATTGAAGCTCTGTAAGTTTTCATCCTCCTTGTGATATATGATCAGGAAGTTAGATGTAGTTCTTGGACATACTTTGTTCCTTCTCAGACTAGGCAGATATCTATATAGATGAACTGTAATACACAAGTTTGCTTAAACTCTAATTTTTAGGGGAAAATCTTCAGTCAGCATTAGAAAGGTAATATTTGTAGAGATTTAAAAATAAAATCTGTCAACAGAAAGGTGACAGTCCTTCAAGGCAGAATTAGAATTACAAAGCCAGTACCACCGCTAAGAAAGTTTATCTTAATAGGAAAGTGCCACTCCTAACACAGGCTAACAATTATAAATGCATTTTGTAGAAAAGGATCAAGAATTCACTAGGGCTTAAGAGATTTGCTGTGCTGAGGCCATAAGACCCATCATCCTGATTGCCRTTTTGCCTCCTGCCTTTATGTTCTTTTGATAAGAGTTTCTTTACTAAGAACAATTAAAGATTGAACCTAGCGCTTGGACTCTTGTTTTTCAATGATTGAAAACAAAACATTTGTAGAAGAGGAGGAGACAATACCATAATCAGGAAGAAGTCAAGCAATTGCATAGGTTGCTTCTGCTTTTGTTACGTGACTTAAATATTAAATTTGCAGTTCTGGCTCCCCTTGAATATCAAAATACTAGTCGTGGCAAACAGATGCAGTTCACATTTTGCCAGAATACAGTGCTACAGCAGAGGAGCAAATATAAGTTTTCCTTTGTTTAATAACCCTAATGAAGTTATATTGGGGGAAAAGAAATCAGTTAAAACAGAAAGAATGATAAGTATTTTTTAAAATTCAGAAAATTAACTGGCACTCTCTTTTAAAGGTACAAAATGGCACACAATATAAAAATATTAAAATTGGGAAGGAGATAGTAATTTTTTAAAGCAAAGTGATGAACCCTGCCATGGTAGTTTGGAGACCATATGTATTTTATATGAAAACTTCAGAGAGCTAATTTGGAGTCTTTTTTATTTGCTTGTTTCAAATCGGTATTGTACCAYTGAATTCTGTTAAACTGCTTTGCTGTAGATCTTCCAAGAGGTTTTATTGGTAACGGGTATTTTCTTCATCCCATTCACCATATGCTCCTGCTTTGCAGTTGCTGATTCAGCTATCATTTGAACTTAACATGTATCTGTTGTTCAGAATGATCCTTCAACACAGAGCCATTGTAAGTAAATAAATTTACAGCTGACAGACTTGAAAGACAGCCGTAGTCTTCATCTTGGATGTGCAGAACAGAAACATAGTGATTTAACTTCCCTCTCATGCTCAACATTGTGTTAYGTTCTTCATGCTGCCTTACCCTTCTGTCTTATTAAAAATTGCCTGGTCTACTCATCTATTTACTATAGTTCAAATAAACTATAAATTATCCTTTTTAGAACTCTTGTGTCTCTTCAAAATGACTCCTTCAAGCTGTTTGCATAACCATTATGACACACGATTGAAACTGCAACCCTTAAAGAATTAAATGAGTCTTGGTTAGGCAATTTTGCAATGAAGAGGAGAATGGCTTGCTTGCAGTAAAGGGGAGAAGAATTATCCYGAATTACTGAAGCTTAAAACCTCAAGTTCTCCCCAAAGTTCGAAAATGTCTCCTCATTTTCTATGTGAAGGAAATAAATTTTTGGACTCTCTCAGCCCAGTGAAGTTTAATCTTGAAGGTTGTGAAGGTATTCATGTTGATCGGGGATTTTGGCAATATGGTGCTCATATGGCATCAGATGGCGTTCTACGAGCAGTTTGGAAGTAGGCCTTGCAAAGATAAGTATCAAAATATGAACTAGTCAATCCCCTCTAGGCAAATTACATGGGGAAAAGAGGTTTTCCTGGGTCTGTTAAGGTTTGTGTGGGGTAGGACGCCAAATCTGTTAATCGTCACTGCAGGATTCTCCTAACTAGCAGCTGTCACCATATTCATTGATCCAAAAGTTCAAATGTCTGAATTCTGAGTAGGTACCAACTTTTCATTTTAGGTGCCTCTCAARCAATGCATTGTCTTTTGTTCCACATTGTTTATACCTGTATGTGGAATGCGGATTTTGAAAAAGCATGCTATGAAATTTGATGTTTTGGATTTGGTTTGGAAGTAATTTCTTGCACCTAGGTTTCTAATTTGAAGATCTTAATTACGGAAAATGGGGTCATGTCTTGTAGAACGTCTTTTGGATTTGTGTGAGCAAYAACAAGGTTGGATGAAGCATCTGCAGGTGTTTTTTTTGCCGCCTTCAAAATTTACGATCTGAATTTTAAACTCTTTCACCTTTTTGTTACTACTTATAGAGCTCAGTAAGTCTGTACTTTGGGCTTTCTTCTTCCACTCGAAGCTATTTACTTTTATTCTTAAAACYAATGCAAAGGCTGTGAAGGAGCTGGGGAAGATGAGTATTTTCTTTTTTGAAACCTAGAGCCRCTGATATCAGAAGAGATAAGAAAGCGTTACTTACACCTTACATGTATGCTTCCTTACTAAAAATGCTATCAATTTTATAGGCAGTTCTGTTACTGAAAATATTGCATACATCTAAACAGGATAGTTTGTCATTTATTCGCCCCCCTTTTTTTTTTTTTTTTTTAAACTTCAGCCGTAGACAGATGGCAGAGGTTATGTAGTTGTAATTGGTGTGAGTTGTCGGTATGGTGAAGTAAGTTATGTGAAAATTAAKTCTGCTTTTTTAATTCCTTTGTACTGAAATGTTTGAAGATTTGAAGCTTGTGGAAAACAAAATGACCCAATGTTCCTGAGGAAGCAGAATGAAGAGGTCTTCAGCATGCTCCTTCTGTATTTGTTTGCCAGATAGATGAGCAGCCATGTAATCAATAGAGCTGTGTTGAGTTATTCTGGCTGAAGGTCTGGCCCTCGTGGTTTTGAATTTAATATGACCTGGTGAATACTTACAGTGTCCGCGAAACTCAGATGTATGGAGCTTTCTGTAAATAATGTCAGTCTAAAAATAATTCTGAAGAATCGCTCAGAAGATAATCTTATAAATATGCACGTGCGAACAATATTTAAATATTCTTTGTGGAGAAACTGAACTCCAGATTACACATCTCAGTTCAGCTTTACCACAATTTAGGAAAATATTTGTAGTTATTACAGGGCTGCTAAACAACAATTAAAAGCTAATTGATTGAAATGGTTCAAAGGTTCAGTTTTGGTTTTGCATGTAATCATTAAATGAATTGAGTTCTGGTGGCTGAATAGTTTCAGAGCTTCGAATAATCTTGTGTGGATAGAAATACTTCCAACAGATCTATAGGTAATTAAGAGGGAATCTTTGCACTTTTAGTACAGAAGGAAATTAAGGTAATTTCTTATACATTTTGGAGATCATTTGAAAGAAGAAATAACTGCTGGGAACTAGGAAGTAGCATTTATGCATTAYTAAAATGAACGTATGTGGATTGTTCTATATTTTAGAGCCAAATAACCAAAGAAGTTGAGCTGGATTTAGATGTTAATATTTTATTCTTCTGGAGAGAAGGCTGTTGCTCGGAAGCATTGTCACAACATGCTTCTTATGAATTATGTCGGTCGTGATACCGAGGGTTGTGGGAGAAGGARGAAAACAGCAAGGCGGTTTTGCCTGGCTCCCGGTGCCAGAAGAAGGGGTTTCTCCTAGAGCAGGTTGCTCTTCTACCAGCTGAACAACTTCAGCAGGAGCCGGCGGGTGGGAACGAGTCTCTGTGTTTGCACAGAAGTGCCCCAGTAACTTCGGGCTGGTCTGGATAATAGCAAGTTTTCCAGTTGTAGTGACTTTATGGTRTGGTTCAACAGGATTTGGCCCCCTGATGCATGCACACACAGGTTTAGCCATGGTCTTATCTTGTCTTTTCTTATAACTGTTTGTGATTGCTTTGAAAAGTGCAAGTTTTTATCTGTCTYACTCTGCCAAGGAAGTTTGAACTGAAGATCCGTTAGCTGAAATCTATCATTCTCTCTTTTTTCTTCACCCCCCGTTTTTTGATTTCCCACATTTGGCAATGCTGTGTATATAATCACTTTGAATAGTTTACCGATAATGAAGCAATTTCTCCCTTCTTGGAAAGCTGTAATCATCTAGACACATTTTTAAAGGAATACATAGATAGCAGAATGCAAGATGTGCTGTATCAGAAATTTATATCTTTTCTAACTGCCTCAATTATTCTAATAAAAGGATTTTACTGTCCCCGCATCCCTCATATCTATCATGCCTATAATTGTATTAAATTTTCACACAATGTAAAAAACGGTAATTCCCTTGTTCCCCGAGGCCCCCTCCCCCAGCAAATATAAAGGCGCTCTAAATACAGTCATGGATTTCTGTGCCCTAAGTCATAAGCTAAATCCTGAACTATAAAAACATAAAATATAGATCATCATACATGATCCAGCTTTAAACATCAGCCTTGTGCCAGCATGGGGCTGTGGGCAGTATTGCTGGAGGTATTATATTTGGATAAAGTGCAAAAAAAAAGTTCATTTTTTTTCGAAACCATGTTTATCTTTTCTCCCAAGAAATGAACAGAATTGTTCTTGTAAACTCACATCATAATATTTGAAAATCATCCATCATAAATATTTCTTCCTTGTGCAACCATTTGTTTGGTTTATTTTGCAAGCTTTTTAGAAGGATGGCAGTAAAAGGGACAATAAAAGAAGTAACATACTTCAAAGCAGCTTCATACACACATTGAGTTAGTTTTAAATGTTACTGTATATACCTGAAACCGAAGCATCTTAAAGAATATTTTAAAGAGATRTGTTAATAGAAACGGCATAGAAATTATTTCAGATATTGCATTCAGCCTACTTAAAATTCTGCCTGCGGCTTCAATTCTACCGTGTTATTTTCTTCCTCTCTAAACTGTATCATCGTCTGCTATTGCTGTGTGTGCAGCACCATCAATATTGTTTTCTGCAGTATTATGCTTCAGCTCAATCCTGGCCCCGTGGCGTAAAATTGTTGATTGTTTTTCAGAGCATGGAGTGAAAACTATGGAGAGTTTACAAGGAGTAAATAAAACATGCTGCTTATTCTTAGTTAAATGCCTCGGAAAGCTTCTCTCCAGTAGGCAAGGGGACAGGGGACTTGCTGAAACTTAACTACTTTGATAACCAAAATGTGGATTYGATAGCATGTGAATGGGCAGCTTTTCAGTTTGACAGTGATTTCCAGCTTCCTTCGTTTGTGGATCCCTAAACATTTTTCAGAGGAGTAGCATCCCACTTTGGAAACTGCTCAACCGTAAGTTAGTATTTGGCATGTGCTGCTTTTCGGTCACCATTTGCAGACGTTTTGGAGACTGCCTTTAGTGCTAGCTGAGTCACATAAACATCAGTAAGAAAGAAAACAAATCTTTTAGAGAATAGCTCTTTTATTTTGCCGTTCACATTTCTGGAGAAGGGAAATAAAGTCTAGTGCTTTTTTGTTTCAAACAGAACTTTCTTTTTTATCTAAATAAAATAGTTGGATTTTTTTTCCTATCAGTGAGTCATAGAAATCATAGAAATGAAGTTACCTAAAATGACACAAATATTGCTGTGATTTTACTATTTTGATAGTCCATCTCTAGATTTTGAAATATTGTTTCTTAAATTGTATAAAGGTCTTTTAAAGTTCTTGAAGTTTTGCATGCACTGAACTTTTTCCCTATTTCTCTTTTATTTCTGGAATTTGCTTGATAGGCAAACCCATACTGCAGATGGAGGAGGGACTAGAAATTGTTTGCATTTGAGCATGGTCAGCTCCTATTAAAATATGTCTTGCTTATTACTCTGTGGCTCACCATGCTCCTAAGAGCTTTATCAACATGGACCTGTCACTTGAAGTCCATTATAGTCAACTGGTATGAGGCAAGTAGAAGGATTTCACTGACCTTAGTCTTAAAACTCTTGATTTCTCATTTATTTTCTTATTCCAGTGCAGTCAGAGTTTTGAGCATGAGGCAGAATTCTCCTRTGAAGTTGTTTATTCCATCTGGTTGACTATTACGATCTTGGTTTTAAAAGCACTTTTTGGAGAGCAGTGCTTTGGTGCTTAGGAATCAAGAACATGACATAATTAGTGGGTACATAAAAAAAATAGAAAGTTTGTTCTTATGATTAGTCACAGAATTAATTTGGTAGACTGTTCTTTTCCTTTTAAAATGCTTTACTGTAGAATATTTTCATTCCAGCTTTTAATATTATATTTACAAGCTAAAAAAAAAAAAATTAAAAAAATCCAGAAATGCAAAGAATGATCGTCAAATTATACTCTTTAGAGAACAAAAAAAATTAAACCAAACTAAAAAATTACTTTGCTTGGTGATTCTTTAATGAGCTTGTAATATATACAGTACAAGTACTATTAATGAAATGTCATGTTACGGCTCCATAGCTGTTTTTTCAGAAACCTAACAGGTCATTTTGTTTTCTTTTGGTTTTAACAGTGGCAATAATATCCTGAGAAGGCRTTTGTCTGGAAGCCCAGAGACCTCTCAGGGCTCAGTTTAAGTTATGACAATGTTGCTGAGAGCTCTGGACTTCCCACAGTCCCCACGATAAAAACACAACAGGCATGTGGTCTGTAAATTTGACTAGAATAGTACTTTTACGAGTAAAAGCGGTAGGAAAATTAATCAATTTTTGCCAGGTGAAGAATGTTTCACAACTAGTAGAGAAATGTGCATTTCATTTCCAAGCTCCTTAAAAGCTGCTACAAATAATGAATGAACCCACCATCGAAAGCAGGTACGTTTTAGGAACTCGCTGTGCGGAGGGACCGCTGCTTTGAGGGACTCATATTCCCTTAATTAAAGTGTCGTATCCTGTCACTGCCATACGATTATTCCCTTTACACTGCCATCCCTTTCCAATTAGGTAATAAAGGGAAACGGTGAATTGTTGCCCACTTTTCATCTTGCTGGCGGTGGAGGAACAATGCTAAGGCAAATCCGTAGGCTGAAAAGCTTATCATCCCTCTGGCTGGTGAAAATCCTCTTGCATGCTGCTGTTTGTAACAGAAACGGGTCTTTCCCTGTGTTTTTGAGACTAAATGCCAAATTCTTATTAGTCCTTTGTGGGTGTTCAAATCTAGCCGCTGCCTGTTTTCCAGTTGCTAGATGGTAGAATAGAATAAGCTCTGAGTTTATTATCTGTTAGCAAAACCTATGTTTTTACTTCAATTTCTATTGTTATGGTTGCATAAACAGGACACAAGTGTCTTACTAGGCAAAGGAAAATGAACAGAAGTTTGATACATTATGTAGGGTCAAATATCAGAGGAAAGTCAATCTTTCATTGCCTCTGCTGCTAATGCATGGGGCAGATTCCCAATGTGCTGACCACATACAACTGGCCTGATAATTCAGAAGAAAACAGAGACCCTGAGGGTTGTTCTGACTTTGCTCTCTTGCAAATTCTTCTCCAAGAACAGTGGCTCTTCCAGGACACAAAACTAATCCCCCAGGTCCTTGCCAAAGCATTTCCATCAATTACCATCCAGCCCATAGCAGTATGTAACCAGTTAACAGCAACGTCAGCACAATGCCTTGTAATGATATCTTCTTCTTTGGTAACATCAGCTCTTGGTGTATCTACCTCTGAAAAGAACCAGAACCTATCCAAAAGAGGGACACATTTTTACTGTTGAAATAATTAAGACAGGCTCAAAACAACTGGAGACTGGGACTTGAGGATCAAGCAGTCTGTTTTTAGCATTGCCAATAGAGGATGCTTTAGGAGCTCTATCTTTCAATAGACACTCCAGGTACTCACACACTGTACTTAAAGTGATGCATCCTGAAAGGTGTGATTCAGAGTACCTAATTCTGGAAGGGTAAGTTCTCTATGTGTCAAAGAGCACACATAACCTGGGGGCAGCCTAGGTTATGTGCCTAAAATCAAAGCAGGATGGATTATCCCACCCCAACACAGAAGCTAGAAAATGCATTCACTGCTCATTGGTTATTCAGTTGCTTGGAGGGTTGACAGACCTTGCCACACATCTATATYTGAAAAATATTTCCAAAGAGTTTGGGTTGTTTTTTTTTTTTTTTAAGTAATTTCTGTTCAACCGTTTCCCTTTTGTAGTCTTTTAAAGCTAATTTTCAAAGATCTATTTGGAAAGAAAAACAGCAACACCAAAAATTCCCCAAAAATGCATCAGCAGTGGCTGATGGCGGGTAGGCTGCTTCCTTCTGCCCTAAGCGCTTTTAATGACCTTCCAACATGAGGTCGTTAGCTGCAGGGAAGAGAGACGCACCGATGACTGCGTTCCTGTGGATCAGTTCAGTGGCACATATGCACAAAGAGAGTTTTGGAAAAAAMCACACGGGTATAGTTAGCACAAGCTTTAGAAATACCTTTGGCAGCCTGCAGCTCTGCAGGGTATTTCATTGAGGCTGTGCACAGCAAAACTCTTCTCCTGGTTGTCACCAGCTGTCAGAGGTTGCTGGCGAGAAGGGGAGAAGGTTCAATTCACCCTCGCCCGGCCAGACTGCGCCCCTCGCTTCTTCCTGGCAGCAGGCAGAGACATCCATTCCCTTCCCAGCCTTTGCTAAGTGACAGCCGAAGCAATATGAAAAGCAAAGCGATGTATTTAGTGGAAATTTTCTGTAGAATGAAGTTGTGCAAGGCTTRCTTTATATTTTTCTTTGGAAAATCAGGAATTTCTACTTTTTAAAAGTCTCTGAACTAATAGTATTTATTT
Source organism: Oceanodroma leucorhoa (assembly GCA_030449065.1). Lineage (NCBI taxonomy): Eukaryota > Metazoa > Chordata > Aves > Procellariiformes > Oceanodroma > Oceanodroma leucorhoa. Next base: position 2,476,323 of record JASVER010000045.1, on the reverse strand, counting down.
TTTGTTTCGGCAGCATCGCATCCTGCAGCTACAATATTACCACTTGGTGGCACTTCCTTAGTTGTTTGCCCCCTTCTAACCGCTGGCAACCGTAATGCTTTCAATATATAATAACTAAGCAAGGTAGTTTTCTAAAGGAAAATAAGCAGATGTCAAGGTTACGGTTGATCTTGGGACGACAAGTCCCTGGTAATAAGCACTTTGTTCGAAAAGACACACTCAGTAGTTCTGAAGGAAATTTTAGCACTAAGGCTTTTGTCGTGAGTCACAAAAGCTATTGTTTTATCTGAGGCAGCTGATCTCAAAGCTGTGTTATTTCCAGGGCACGGCACAATTGGGCGGTAGTTTATTCAAGGGTTTCGGGCTCAGTGCAGTTGGGAGGGCTGAGGASTCCTTACAGTTGTCATTTCCAACTCCCACCTTCTCTGCGGTCTTTATTTGCCACATCTCGTTTTCTCTTGCACTGAACTCTTCAGTCATGTAAACTACCATGATTTTTGTAGATTTTTTTTTTTTAATGTCTTGTGCAAGTTATTATATTGCTGCTGTTATTGTTCCATTCAGAATTGCCCAGGCTCACGTTCGGGGGGTATGTGCATGCACACTCGGAGCYGGGAAAGCTTTCACCTCCTCTGCAATTCAGAAGCAGGACAGAGGCTCTCAGTGGTTACCTTGGAAGAGCTTCCTCATTGTCTCTCCGTTTCTTCCCACACGTTCACCCATGAGCTGCCTCCCCTCCGTGTCTTCTTCCCACTCCCAGCCCATAAAACTTGTCACGCTGTGTGCATCTCAACTCCCACACAGCCACAGCTGTCAGCTCCGCGTCCCCTGCACTGCCAGCAGCAGCATCCCGTCCTTCCTTCGGCTTCCAGAGTGGGATCGTTCCCTTGCAAGCGGAGCAATCTCTTCTGCTAGTCACAAGCTGTGCAGCCTCCCACCCTCCAAACACACTAATGCTTGCATATATATTTTGTTGGGGTATTTATGAAGTTTGTTTGATYTACCAGAATCAAAAAGAAATGTGAAACAAACATTATTTGGCTTCTTAGGAAACATTTACAAAACATTTTCTACGTTTTGAAAAYGAACATTTAACCAGACGCAGTTTGTTTTGCTTATTTGATTTTAATGAAGAATTAAATCCAGAAAATTCAATACAAACTACATATATGAGAGGAAAAAAAAAAAGGCCAAAAGGATAAAATGATATTTTTCATTTAAATAACTTTTGGACAAAACATTTCAGCCAGTGACTGTTTTATGTATTTTCCCAGATTTGGATATGGAGCTATGACGGAAGAACAGGGTTTTAAAAGCCTCACCTGGGTGTCACRGGAAAGCTAATTTTAGGAAAGTAGACAATGAGGTATAAACAGATAGGGTACACTCTGTTTTCTAACAGATGATTTGGCTGTCAAGAAAGTGGCATTTTACAATATTCTCTGGGCTGGAGTAGCTCTTTTTCTAGTATAACTACCCTGTAGGTAAGTGTCCATCTCTAACTTCACCACCAGATTCTCACTGTCCTGTAAAGGTGTAAATCCAGGGGAAAACCTGGATTTAATTGGATTTGCCTTGGGTATAATCAATGTGAYGGGAAGGTGTTGGACTCCTGTGTCAGAATATGACGATTTACCTTTATGTCCCTCCCCTTCTTGTTCCTCTGAATATCTCTAAAACACCCTTTTAATGAAGATCCTYATTCCCATATCCCTAAACCAAACTTTTCACAAAGATTCCACATTTCTCCATTAACTTTACCTACACTTGGCTTTCCGTTCTATGTTTGTTTTTTTTTTTTCCTTAGTGCCCCATTTGGACCTTCTCAATTGCCCTGCGAGCTCATCCCTCCCTTTCTGTCCCCAGTGAACCTGGAAAATGTGCTGCTCCTTCCTCTCTGCAGCAGCTGTCCCTGTTGCTGAAGTCTGCTCTGCCCTTCCACCTCAGTCTTTGCTGCTTAGGCTACAGGCTCTCAGTTAACTCAGGTTTCCTTTACAGACCATGTCTTTTAGACCTTGGTTCATTCTTCATGTTGTGCTTGGGACTAGCTCCAGTTGGTCCCCATCTCCTTTGAAGGCAGTGCCCAAAAGCGGATGCAGGTTTCCAGCCAGCTCCTTTTACTAGAGCTGAATGGSTTCAGAAGAGCTTTTAGTCTCACAGGGCATGCTGATGTGCACAGGCATTATTATATACATACATACAAATAGATATTGTCTGGCTTCTCACAGCAGTATCATTACCTCTGATTTTCTGATCCACAGGGGTTTTTTCCCATCCTGTATTCATGTGGTTGTCAAGCCTAAATGTGTTAGTTTTTCGGTGCCCTGTGAGTAGCACTCATTACTCCAGACCATATCCCCAGTTACTAAGGATGGGTTTGTCTGGYCCATGCCTCAGGGCACTCGCCATCCCTTCGGGCTTCATGGCACCTGGAAATCAAATAAACATACTCTGTATTCCACCATCCCCATCATTAGGAGGTGGCTGTTTCTTAACAGGAGCAAAACACCCCTCTGAAGGAAGAGGACATCTGAGAATTTAAAAACAAATAGGCGGCACAGTCTGTTCGGAAGAAATYGCGGCAGATTTGTCATTAACTATGTTGGTTCAGGGAAACGTTTCGAGGAAATAACTCTCAAAAATCTGCCATCCATTTATTTATAGCAATTTGCTATAGGTGTACCTGTGGCAGATGAACGGCGAGAAAACCGGATTGTCTTTTAAAAGTTAGTCAAATATCGGAATTGCTATTCTGTGGGGATTTAGGCAAATCTGATTCTTTTTCCATCTTGACTGGAGAAAAAATGTAAGAATATATATGTTAAATTTTCATATAGAAAATTGAAATACTTTGTCTTTGCAGTCTCAGTTTATTAGATAGATTATTTCACCATTGACTAATCTGAACATGGAGTTTTGGTCTGCTAAAATGAATCAAACTGTTTAAACTTAATTTGTTATTAAATTATACCTTAACGAAAAAAATATTTCTGGAGCCATAGTTTCTGTGATGGTAGAGGTTACCAGCATGCTCTGAGATAATATCGTAAAATGATTCATTCTGAGTTTCTTTTGCTATTAAGGCAAAAAACAATAACTCACTGGTATAACCTTGTTTTCCATGGAGGTGGATTTCTGTGTTTGGGGTTTCCTGCAAAGTCCACTGAAAGAAATAGGAAGATACCTTTTGAGATAAGTRGTCTGAGAGTAGGGCCTCTGATTGAAAATGTTGAGACCATTAATGAAGTACATGTTTATTTGACTGTGGGTGTTTATGAGGAGAAAAAGCTGGATCCAGCATTTCTTTTTCCCCATTTTCATTTCTCTGATTCAGACTTCAAAATAAAAATGATGAGAGAGAGCAAGAAGGTGAGCAACTGTCCTTGAACACAGCTTTGTAACTSAAATTAACATCTGGTTTTTTCTTTGTCCATCGTGCCATTTATCTAAGACACTGTCAACAACAGAGCCGTTAAAATGCTAAGAGGCTAGTGAGAAGTAATTATTTTGGCAGTGCTAAGATTGGGAAGGTTAGTTCTGCAGAAAACCTCCAGTATGCAAAACCAGGAGTAATTGCCCATTTTCCAGCTGAATTCACAATATGTTGTTGCTGCATTAGCTCTTCTAAAGAGTTGCCTGCGCCTGAGAAGGCACCACCATCTGCTTTGTTTCCTGTGAACCCGCACACACATTGCTTTCATTTTTACGGTATGGTATGTATTATGGAATAGTTAATGACTGGTTTGTATACTGATTACTGCAACTGGTGAGCAAGAGCATGCTTGCACTTAATTGCTCGCTGTGCGGGGAGCTGCGATGCGCTGSGGAAGCTGGTACGCCTGCTGCCCACGGACCGAGGCAAGAGAAATACTCTTCTCATTTGGCACTATGTCCCCCCACTGACTGCTTTCCCATTTTCAAAGGGCCTTGAGTGTTTCATACGTTCCTCTAAGTAGACTGTTTATTTTGCTGATTTGACAGTGTAAGAACAAGCAGTGGGGATGCTTTCCATTAGTAATAATTTTAATTATCTTGGCAAAACTTTTCTGTGTGTAATAACAGATTATACAACATAGTTTGCCAGATTATGTAGTGATCTTTTCACTTCTGAACTACACTTCAAATTTCCCTGCTTCTAAGTAGCCAGTAAATGTRTTAAATTGTTTCTGGCCCATGTGGATATTGAAGTTAATGCTTGTGTACATCAAAAACATGCTAAAATGAGGTATCTTTGCATCTCGTGTGCAGTTTATTTTGGAGTTGGCTAGCCATAATTTTGGGTAAAGTTACATTTAATGTATTAGAGCTTTTYAGTTGTAATTGCAAAGTGTGTCAATCTTGCTGACCTTCATCTGCTATATTTAGGCTGCAAAGGATGTAAACGTTGTTGCCATTTTTGTTGACTAATCATTGTATTTGGTGGAAAATTGACATGAGTTAATTTTGCAAAGCTGTCAGTGGCGTGCTTACACATAGAGAAATCTGTGAACACTGAAATTGTGAAGCTTTACCCAGAGAATAGAATATTGCAGTTAGTGCCTTGTCCGGGCTATCCTGGGACAAAAATTTCACTTGAATTTTTACTGTCTGCTCATAGCAGAGGGACGTGTGATGCATTGCCACTGTTAGGAAGCCAGACGTAAAGAAGAATTTGATTTTAAAACTTACTGGTGCGTGCTTGCAAGTTTGAAATAAAATTATTGATTCATTTATCCACTGAGACTGGAGACTTAAACTTTTATCAGCATTATCCAGTGAAGCAGAAAAATAGCCCTACTTCCCACTCCAGATGAGAAAACTGAGAATGTAACTATCTATTGTCTAAATTTCCAAGGTTCTACATGTGTCGATTGTTACGCTCTCAACTTTCTGAACAAAGCTTGAGATTTCTTAATGGGGCCACAGGGCTTCAAACAACAGATTCATGGTCTTTAGGTGATGTATAGAGAGATCGAAGCTGAAAAGTTCCATTGGGARGAATTACACAACTCTGTTACAACCAGGCTTTCACTCTTGAGGGCGTAAATGATGCCAATTAGTTGAGGAGAGGTTCTTCATGTAAAGCATATGGGGGAGTTGTGCAGTCAGTAGGAACACAAATTGCAAGTACTATGTGCAGTCTGAAGAACTCCCTTAGCGTGCTGAAATCTGGCCACCTCCTGATGCTCTTGAGTGGAAAATAACCCTCTCACTTCTTTTGTTTCTGAGCATACCTTCATAACACTGCTGCACATTTATCACCAACTGAATTTTTGTTAAACCTTGAGTCATCTGTGATAGTGTTCCTACCTCGGTTTGGGTTTGCTGGTTTTTTTAACTCCGTGTGAAGTAAATTCCTGGAGAAGCTGGTAGGATGCAAGTGAGCAGAATGCAGAGGTTTTGTTTAGTTGGTTTAGCTACTTCCTTATAGGTACTTTTATGAATGATACTTAATGTGATTGATTTTCTAAAGAACTTAAATTTGAAGGGCAGAAGTCAAGTTTCTGTGATTGATAGATATTTAATGGAGAGGTTTGGGTCAGTGTTCTTCATCTTACCATCTGAACTCCGATGCACAGCATGACATTTTAGCGGGTGGTAAGATTTAAGACAAAAAATGTCATCAGTCTCTCCTCAGCAATATCGAAAGCAATATGAAAAATGTAGTTAATAAGAAAAGGTTAATATACATCAAAGACCAGCCAGTTTTAGGGAGGAACCTCTCCCTGGTTTCCTCTGGCCTCCCTGTTTTGCTTCACAAGTGGAAGACTCACCCGAAGGCAGCAGAAAGCAGTGCAACAATATGCACAAAGCACGAGTCTTGTATTGGGTGGTCAAAAGAGGTTTGAATAGTCCTGGAAGGAGATAAGCCAGGTTTGCTGTGTTGTTGGAGATGCTTTGCCCATGGGAAAGGGCATTAGACACGAAGGGGTTTTGGTGTTTGCTTGCAGCAGCACAGTTGCCTGCGGTGGAGCTGTCACACCAACGTTGTAATTCTGTGCCTCCCCCCTGATTCCCAGGTCTCATTTCTTCTAAAAGAAGTGACAGAGCTATAATGTAACTTTAAGTAACTTCAAAGAGTATTTTCAAGACTTTTTAATAACACAGTAGAACTTATTTAATGCTCCAGTTATAGAAGAGTTACTATAATAAGAACTCCTCAAATGTGATTGTGTTCTGTGAAGTATCATCCCTCTTAAATAAGTGGTGTTATTATGGAAGAGGCTTGTTCACACACCCGGTAGATTATTGAAAATTACTTCTATAATTCCGAATAAGTCTACTAGTATTGAAGAAAATTATTACAAATAAAAGCAGTAGGATTTAGATTTTTATGGCAAAATTATATTCAGCTTACCTGACTAGCTCTATAGAGCTCCATGGAATTACTTGTGTAGGTAAACAGAATAGGGTTTGATATCAAGTCTTCAGTACTCTCTTAGAAATGACCAACTTGGCCAACCTTGTCACGTGGTCTAAAGTATATGTCAGTATTCTTGACAGATTAAGTAAGGGAAGTAGAGAACAAGTTCAAATTTGCATTTACTTCCCAGATTYTAGAAATCAGAGCTACCATGATACAGCCAAGTGTGCACATCTGCTGTTTYATGGTTTTATAAATCCCACTGCTACCAACGATGCTTAAGCCAAGCCATCACTACCCAGTCTAAGGCAGCTGTGCTGCGGGTGTGTTACTGTGTGCAAGCTGCTCATGTGCTGCTTTTTGCTATCTCATGCCAAGATGGCGTTCCTGTGTCTTACAGCATTGTAAAAGTTGTTGCTTTTGGTTTAGATACGAGTAGGCTTTTCTCATACCTGCTCCTTGCCACCTTGCCCTCCAGACAAACGCACGCCGCTTGCTGTGGTTCCCTCCTCCTACCTTGCCATGTCCGGTATCACAGGGGGAGCGTGTGAAATCATTTCATGTGTCTGTCTTTTTTTCTTCTTTCTGAAAAAAATAAAAGTAGGATGCCTTTGAGAAAATCCCTGGCAGGAATTGAAAGACTGTAGACCTACCAACAGCACTTGTCACAGAGGTTCTGTTGTTTTATTACTTTTTTTCCTGGTTTGTCTCTTTTAAGAGATCATTATATCTCTTTCCTTCAATAAATTGAGAGGTCAATAAATCTGCCCTGATTTCAGAAGACATCGCTGCTAACCATGCCAAGACTGGCTGTTAATCTAAGGGTGTTGAATAGCCTGCAATAGCTGTGTAGACATACCCAAAGCTTCTCAAGTCACCCAGGGGCAGGTACAAAGGAGCTGTTTGCCAAACAGAGCTCCAGGACACTTTGGCAGAGCTTCCGTAAACGTCTTTATCAGATGCCATCCCTGTTACGTTTCCRATAATTTGATTAGACAGGCCAGAATGGTTTCATTTCAGTATTTTATTTTGGCTGTCCTTCAGTTGCTTGTGATTTGTGGGGTTGTAATTTTGTGTGACTTCTGAGGTTAAACTTTCTAAGTATCCACTTAAGTCAGATGAAGCCTACCACAAGAGCATTGCTGTGATCGGCACTTAGGGTTGTGATCTGTTGTTTTGGTTTATCTTGAAAGTGATAAGGAAAAGGATGTCATCCATCTTCAAACTCCACTTGGATAAGTGTTAATCTCCATTTGAAACTCATGAATAAATAAATGTATTTTGGTGGTGTTGTGAAGAGCAGGTAGGATTGTTGGAGCAGTGATCTTAACTCGGGGGGCATTGTCATTTGTCAGTGATGTGTGTTACACGGGCATTATATCTATTGTGATTTTTGTCAGCGAAGCTTACGCAGGCCATTAAAAAGTCAGTTTTTGTCAACAGCTGCCAGAAAGTAATCTGAAGGAAAAAAAAGAAATAGTGATTTTATGTAGGAGTGGAGTTTGTGGTATTCTGTAACTTGCAGTATTCACAGAGTTTACCAGAAGCTGACTTTCTTGTTGCTTCTGGGCTTCTTCCCTGTTACGCTCAGAAATGTGTCGCAAAACAATCTATAGGTAAGTATAGGGCCTGATTCTCCTACTAGAAACAGCTTTGAGACATATGTTTGAGACACATTCCCCCCTCAAAAAAATTCTTAGAAACTCCAATTTCTAAATGGATTTTTGATTTGCCTTTTAATTTACAGAAGTCCTGGAAGTAAAAGGTATGATCTTTTTTGTACAAGATCATTGTAGGTGATGTCATTTAAAAATAAGGCGAGCATTGTTTATGTGCATCGCTGAAGATTTTTATTTTTGGGTTTATAACCTTTACATGATGGAAACTGCTGGAAAGAAATACCTATAACTGATAAACTGAGTTGCCAAGTTGACAGAGAGTACATAAAAATCACTGTGTTAGCGTAGCTGTAGGAGAAAAGATAAACTTTTTATTAGTAGAACAAAATATCATTTGATTGTCTGATCGGCTCCATCGTTAGGACCTTTTTTACTTCCCAAGACATATTTAAATTGTTTACTCCATTGCTAAAATGTCTTGTAACTTGATAGCTCTCAAGGTCAGTGTGACCTTTTGCATCAGGCCTAATCCTTTATTCATAGCCAAGCAGTCAAAGATTCAATTATAAATGCATTAAGCTCATTGGGTGAACATTAAACTGAACAAATGACTGTATTGACAAGAAAAACTCCAATTATCACTGTACAAAAGAGCTCTTCATCTATGATATGATGGGGYTGTGCTGTTCTTGTTTGCATGCTCATTAAAAAGATACTGCTCACTCTTACGTTTCAGATGTTATAATAAACACATCGTTTACATGGACAGGTTAGGCTGGCGGCTGGCAGCGGGGCATTCCAGTTAAATGGAGCCCTGGGGGAAAATAACCTGCTAGTTTAAGCAAGACATGAGGGAAGAAGGAGATGGGTTATGTTTTGTTCCTGCTCAGGCTGGTATAAAGACTTTCATTGATTTTTTTTGTAGGACCTGGATGAATGACTCAGTTCCTCATCAGCTCCTCTAGCCAGCAGAGGTGCTGTATCTGATGAAGCCTCCGCAGTGGCTTCCTTTGCTGCAACAGGTTTCTGTAGCCTCCCATGGGTTCCATTGTCTGAAGAATGGAAAGAAAGAAAAGAAACCAAGGAGAAAAGGAAGTTCACTGGGAGGTGTCCAAAAAGAGGAGAGAAAAACTAATTGTGTGGGCTGGATGTAGGAGGTGATCTACCTAGATATCTTGTAAGAGKGGGATCGGTAGAACATGTAGGCATGGTCCAGAAGCCACAGGAAAAAGAGATAAATGAAGTGGTAGAGTGAAAGTGAGAGTGAAACAAGGTGTTTTGGATAAGTCTGAGATGTTTTAGAATGGCCCACAGCAAAATAAATGAATGTGGTTTTTTTTGATACCTTGAAAGAGGAAAACAGGTTCATAACAGCAGTGCACACGCTGTCTCTTGATACAGAGGGTATAGTACAGGGTTTTACCCTTTTTGCACCACCACTGTCCATTTTTGTCAGTGTCAGGGTATGAAAGCCGAGAGTTGAGCGGCACAGGGGAAGAGAGGAGAGAATAAGAAAGTTCACTTTCCTTACTCAATTTGCTACCTTCAAACATTGCATTTTGAAAGGTGAGAAAATATCATTTTATCATTTTTGCTTTCCTGCACATTTCCCAAAACACTTCTTATGCTTTTCCGGCTCAAATAAGGCTGATCACATGAAAAAGGGTGAAGTAAAATTCTTTTATTATAGCTTCTTCTTTTACTAATTTGTCGAGTAAAAAAACATGGTAAGAGCAACTGAAATACTAGCTTAAATTCATGTTTGTTCTTGGCCTGACATTATTTACAGGAGAAGTTGTGACATTCCTTTCTGTATGTTCTGGTAACTATTATGCTAAAGGATCATAGACCTCAATATTTGCAAATTCCTTCTAGTAGGTAAAAATAGCCAAAAGATATTACTGCCCTTGAAAAACAAGGTTATTAAAGAAATATATGTAATACATTATATATAATATTATGTGTTACATTATATATAATATAATGTAATAACCTTATCCAGTAGAAATATAATGTTCCATAGACAGAATGTCAGTGTTGTGAGCAAGCACCATGTGTGAATGTCTGTGTATCTGTCTATGTGTAAATGGTAGGTTAGGCATCGTCAGCACATATACACACACAAAATTACTTGGTATAATAGTTGTTATAGCTTGAAACCTCTATCAGAAAGGGGTTAAATGGAGTTAGAACTGCTGTAGCAGTTACATTTTGGATAAATTTTTCTTTTTATGCAGAAAAAGTAAATATTTCAATCACGTTAATAAAACAAATAAATTTTTGCACTAAAAAACTGCCCTCATGAGTGTCAAGCTGGCGTAACCGGAACTCATTCTTTTAGAAAATGACCACTGCATTTTTCATCTTAATAGCCAGATTTTCACAGTACTTGCCTGTAAACATGTGACTCCCCTGTGACTTCTTTGCAACTTCAAAGATCTGGGCTGCTTTTAAATCCATTCTTGATGTGCTTCCTCCATAGTCTGCTGCATATACCTGTGAAGTGGCCTAATGCGTGTTCGGCTTCTCTAAGTACTCTGCCACAAGAGCAAGGGTTGCAGAATGGGATTCAGAGAATGTGGTTTATTGCTGTGGCCCAGATAAATATTGCTCTTCCATTCCTGCTCGAATACAGCTTTTCCAGGAGAGCTGCACAGGTTGTAGCTAAAAACGCTCCACTTGCTAAGTGACTTCTCTAGATCTCTCCCACTGACACTGGAATTGGTGGCATCGGATAATCCATATGTGAGAAAACCCAACAGTCTTAACAGTTATGCAGGCAAAATATTCCCCAAATCATATGAGAAATTGATAAAACATGCTTTTATAACATGGAAGTGGAAAAGAAGGGCTTCAGAGGTGGTATTTATACACTACTGTTGGATAGCTTAAGTTGCAAGATGTTGTTTTGGACCCATGTCTTACTTGGTGGGTTGGTTGCTTTTTTTTTTTTCCCCTTCCCGTTTTTATTCTCCATTTTCAGTATGATTGACACTGCTATATTTTTAGCATTTCAAACATTTATTTTCGTTTTATATTTATCAAATTGTGGCAGCTTATGTACCCTGATAGCTTAACTCTGTCTTGTATGACAGAAGAATTTCTTACATTGCTCTTTATTTCTGTTGGGATTTCATGGCACAGTGTTTTACATTTGGCAAGTTCTCACTTTTTTGTGTGTGTGGGGAACAACTGTATGTGAATTGACATTTATTACTAACAAGTGCGTAATAGCCTTTCCCACAGAATATTTCCTTTGTTCTTTTCCTTATTTTATTTCCATCATTGTATGTGTTTTAATGGCTATACTTCTCTTAATGTAAATGTAAGCTCTTAATTCCAGCTATTACACATATAGGCAGCTATACATTATTTTGTCAGCGTGCGAATAGTTTTATACCTATTCAATATACAGAACTATAAAGTGTCCATAATTACAGTGATTAACTGCAGGTTCAGTCATGCATCTTTCTTCAGGACATCAAGTTGAAAAATAAGGAAAGGGCCAATTAAGCCTCTGCTATGCTCCCCCAAGTTGCGGGCACTGACGTGAAGTTATCCCAGGGACACGTTTAACCGTGGAGACGTTCTTGGCTTACACTTCAAGGGATTTTTTTCCACGCAGCACTGAAACGCAGCGTGTATCTTGAGTGCCATCTTCATCCGTTCATGGTACGTGTAAGGTTTGAAGTTTTGCAGCCACTTGAGCATCACAAATCTATAATGTCAGTTTCTTTAAATATTTTGTCTGCTTTTGTGGACAAAACCCATGAAGAAAAGGAAAACTTATATCTCGCTATGGAGAAGGTACAGCTGCTATCAAAATGTAGCAGGAAACGGAGAGAATTTAGCAATTCAGTTTGATGTTACGAGAGCATCCCTTGGAACTTCTGGCATTCGATAGACCAAGGTGATGTTTCAAACAGGAATTCTTGTTTCACTTACCAAAAACACAACTGCAGAGTTTCCCTTCTATTCAAAAACACACCACGTGTAGCATTTTGTTGCTAGGCGCCTGCTTGGCCGAGTGCTGGTTTCTAAGCATGCTTTTATATTTAACTGACCCCTGCACAGCTTGCAAATGTTTTTGCCCCCACAAGTTCTAATTTTCCCTTCACTGTTTTCCATATTTTTGTGTAAGGAAAATTCCTTCTTTCTCTCCATAAATTTAATCAAGATAATGTCTCCCAACTAAATATAGGAGATTTATATTTTCTCTTGGAACCAGAGAAATTGTGTGCAGAAGTAGTACAGCTGGATTGGTGCTGCTGTCAGGAAGGGTCGTAAAAAAAATCAAATCAAGTGTTGTGTTATTTTTAGCTCCCTAAGTTTTATTTTTACATCACTTAAAGACCTTTATAAAAAAAAAAGAAAAGAAGTAGCCTTTATCACTATTTCTTCATGATTCATGCAAACAAATTCCACAGAGATTCAAGGGAAAACAGTGGTAGCAGAGAGGACAAAAGTCTGGGTTTCCAAGAGCAAAGGCCGTGCACCTTTCCATTTATTTAAAAGAAGCAAGAGTTAAATTAAAAGTTCCTTTAAGTTGTTTAACTAACCTTCGTAACGGGGGCTTCACTTAAGGGAGTTGTTAATTTGGGAATGTGTCTCTGCTAGTACAAAGGGTGCAAGCAGTTGCTGAGATCCTGTGTGAGTGAAATGCTGATGGTTCGTTAATAGGGATGGAGAGCTGTGCCGGGGGCAGCCCAACTCATTCTAGGGCCCTCTAATTTGGGGAGGGATATCACGTTTTCAGTTGCATTGCTTCCTTGCCCCTTTCTTTTTGGTGGAGGGGAAGGATGTTGTCTGTATTATGCATAAAAACCCCTACCTATTCTGAAATAGCAGCTATTGAGAACTATAAAACCACTGCCCATACCTGTCAGTTTTTCTTATAGATGTTGAAGAAAAGGCAAAAATAAGGGYAAAATGCTAGCATGCTACTCTGATACTGTCTAAAGCTTTTGAAATTGTTCTGCCAGCTTGTATGTGTGACGTATAAAACAAAACTTTGGATCCCTCTGGGCTTCAGGAGCTGCCCTCTGAGTGTGTGTGCATCACTGAACTGATCAGGTAGTATTTCCAGGATATAACGGGTGATCAGAGAAATCTGTTCATATATAGTACTATACTGAAAAGAAGGCCATTTTGTTGTTCTTCGGTAAAGGGAAGAATATTTTGTTAAAGGGAGAATAAAATTAAAGGGCTGAGCTTTCCTACTTGGAATTATCATGAAATGTTGGTTTCATTTGCCCCAACAGCACTAATAACATCGGGATGAAAAGTCAATTGCTATTACTGTAGCACAAGCAGTCTCAGTAAATTCTTTTGCTAAAATTCTACTAAAATAATTTTAAATAAAACCAGGTATTTACTCTTTGGAGTTTGTTGTGGCGAGATTCTCATTTAAGGATAAAAAACCATGCTAGTTRTGCAGTGGGGGATACATCTGCCTGACTGTCTATGTGATGTACTCTGGAAGTACTCACTCGAGCGTCCTGAGCTATAAATACTGCAGGCAACTACTTCTTATGCATTACTGTATGTAACGTTGTAGCAAAACCTGCCCTTTTCTCACTGTGGTCCAGATCAGAGAGATCAAATTGTAGCAACTGTATAATTAAATGTGAGGACATCTTTAAACTGAATTTACCTTTTCTTCTGTCTCCTCTGGTTTTGGAACAGCATGGAAAGCTAGGGTTGATTGCACCTCGAATACTGTGTGCAGTTTTGGGCCCCTCACTACACTACAAGAAGGACATTGAGGTGCTGGAGCGTGTCCAAAGAAGGGCAATGAAGCTGGTGAAGGGTCTGGAGAACAGGTCTTATGAGGAGCGGCTGAGGGAGCTGGGGTTGTTTAGCCTGGAGAAGAGGAGGCTGAGGGGAGACCTTATCGCTCTATACAACTGCCTGAAAGGAGGCTGTAGCGAGGCGGGTGTCGGTCTCTTCTCCCAAGTAACAAGTGATAGGACGAGAGGAAATGGCCTCAAGTTGCGCCAAGGGAGGTTTAGATTGGATATTAGGAAAAATTTCTTCACTGACAGGATTGTCAAGCATTGGAACAGGCTGCCCAGGGAAGTGGTGGAGTCACCGTCACTGGAGGCGTTCAAAAAAGGTGTATATGTGGTGCTTCGGGACATGGTTTAGTGGGCATGGTGGTGTTGGGTTGACGGTTGGACTTGATGCTCTTTTCCAACCTTAATGATTCTATGATTCTATGGTTCTGATCGCATTACAATGGTTTCCCTGATGTTTATGGAGATAGGCAGATTTAAAGTAGCTCAAAATTATCTTTTAAGATCAGTTGCTTGCATTTGTTATTGAAAGCTTATGCTCATTCTCCATCTTTCTTTTATTACTATATTTTTAAAACTTTGACCCTTTCTGATGACGTTATAAGATATGCTGTGTAGTTACTAAAGGATGTAGCTCACTGGCATCTTACATACTGCTCTGGAAGATAAATCCGCTGTTCAGAATGGGATATATATTACAATAATAATATTCCTTATTTTCTCTTAGTCTCTTATTTTTCTCTTATTTTCACTCTTATTACTCATATTTTATGGTATGAGCATGCCTCCATTACATTTCATTTGTTTATAATCAGAAACTGTGTATGCGGGCAATCTAAAGTAAAATCTGGGCCTCACTGATGGCAATGGCAGCATTTTGTTGGCATAAGCAGGACTGGGATTTTACCTCAACAGGCTACTTGCCTGCCATTTTATTTGACCAGCCAATGTCAGATGTACACTTTATGAGTATACTTTATCAGCTAAGCCAAAATCTGTGTGAAATATGCAATAAACTTGAATGAGGAGGTAAGGAAGAAGCGGAAGCCTTCTTTTAAAATGCCGTAGCTTTTATAACTTGAATAAATTTTCTTCATTGGGACACTAATTTTAACAGATCCTGGCTTCCCTGACCACTCCTGAGAAGGACAGTATTTTTTTCAGTTTTTAACAGAAGTAAAGGCTTGAGGCTGTGAACACTTAGAAAGTCTGGATTTAGCGGGTAGGCTCCTGGGTCCTGCTCCAAAGCACGTGTTGCTTACGCATCTCCCAGCCATAGCGGGGCTGGTCTTGGTGGCGGGCCGTGCACTGCAGAGTGCCCGGGGCTTTCTCTTACTGGAGGCCGGACAATGGCCACCTTCGCAAAAGACATTAAAAGGTTTTGCCTGCAATTTCTTTTAAAAGTCTGGACTGTGTCTAGAAACGTCAAGGCATCCAAGTCTGTAGCCTTTGCTCATGTAAGAGTCCCATTCTTTCTAAGGTTAAAATAACGTTTTTGTAAAGAGAGATAAAGCTTTTCATGGGTCTGTATGCCAATTAGAAAACCAGAGCCAAGTCCCTCAGCGATATAAACAGTAAGCTGAAATCAGCCGAGTTCCCTTTTACTGGGAGAATATTTGGCTGATTTCTCTATGTTTCCCAAGGCCGTAGCTGCAGGGATTAACTTACGTTACGAGTTTGTGCTTTGGCCCTCGCTCAACTCCTGCTCATGCATAAAAATACTTAACTCGGGAGGGTGAAGCCTGAGATAACCTGTGCAAAACTGAATTGCCTGCTTCATTACAGAGGCTTATGGGCACATTCAGACACATCCGAGTTCATCAGCGGCTAATATGATCACCGTACAGCACAGGTATAGGCACCTTCACTGGATTCAAGCTAATTCTAGGAAAGRCCACTTGAGTTTAAGATGTTAACAAGTACAAGCGGATGTTTAGAGAGAATTGTGCCGCAGGGAAATTGTGCTGCTTTATCCTTACCTGGTCCTGACTGTCGCCCTCCAAATACACGGAGCAGACATGAGGAAAAGTCTTTCATTTTGTGGAGGGGAACAAGGCTGAGGTTTTTCTTCCTTTYATTTCACCTATTTGTGTATTACAGATGCTTTCTTGGTTTCCCTTTGAGAATTCCATAGCATTTTTGGACRGTCAAGTAATACTGTTATGTAGGGTGTTTTGACAGAGATGCATGTAAAACTTAGTGTCTCAATCCCAGTTACCTACTGTATTACTACCTAAGTAATGTAGGCTACTTTCCAACTTGCACCACTCTTCCTTATTTAAAYTGGGGAGAGTTTAGGGTTGAGAATAATAGTGATAGGAGCAAGTGATATAAGACMGTAGCAACAGACAGCAGCTCTTGATAGGTGAAGATTCATCACCGTTGGTTACTCCTGACGAAGCTGCAGTATGTTTGTACAGTGTTAGAATATAATTTCTCCTATTTCCCAAGACTCRTCTCTTTCCAAAACTTATAGCTGTACTAACTGCTTGTAAAGTATTAGGAAGAATGAAATTTTACATTTAAAACAGTTTGGGTGTAGAGAAGAAGAGAAAGCATCATTTATTACYGTAAAATGATGCTCAGTTTTAATTCATTGTAAGAGCTGTTTTCATGTGTAAAGTAGAGCCAAGATGAATTTCAGACTCCTGTTTCTATTCTGATCCTGTATGCTGCAGGCAGTAGATACAAGAACTGCTCATGTCCACTCTGCTTAAGAGCACCAAGTTTTAAACATCAAAATCAAACTGTTTTGTCACAGCAGGTAAGAGGGAAATCTTTAGCAAGTTGTATTTGCATGTCTTTACATTTGCCTGGTGGGCTAACTGGTAGGATGTCATATCATATGCTTTATGTTCATGTTGAACAGGTAACGCAAAATGCCCTTTTCCTTGTTTCWGAGTGCCACAGACTAGCTGCAGAACGGCCCAATCCTGGGAAGAGGGATATTTATTTAGTCTTTAGTAGTCCGTTTCCAGCCAGGTGATGTTCTGTGATGAGTGTGGTTCAGCATGGGGGTTCACCCTTAGTCTTAAATCATGAATGTAAGCCTTTCTGTTGCATGAAATACTCATGAGGCTTTTGTATCGGTCTGTAAATACAGAAAGATAAAGTGTACAACTCGATGTTACAAGGTGGGTAAGTGCCCTTCCAGTGGTAAAGAAAAAATAATATTTGACGTGCCCATTGCTTTCACCAAGCCAGCTGTAGGCAGACAGAGACCTCAAGGCTTATCAGAGATAATGTTCATACCTGATTTGTATGCATGATTCTCTCTCTTTGTCTTGATTATTTCAGTTCTGTTGCCCACAGATTGTTTCCACAATCCCTTTGGTGATAAAACCAAAATGTAGGTCTCATATGGTTGTTGTTTAGTATGTTGTTACACATTTTCTGAGGTTTTCTGAAGTGTAGCTGAGGTAGGAGTCAAAGCAGTGCTAAGATAATTTTTTTGTAGTGATATGTATAATATGAGAGGTGGTACAGGCTTTGAAGAATAATCTGGTTTTAATGTGACTTCATTTGGCTAAGTCCATAGGAAACAATAATGCCATCTACAGCAGAACCAGCAGAAGGCTAAGCTTTCAGCTCTCYTTAGAAGACAGATTCTGCTGAATCTGTTCTACAGCTGCTTGCAGTTTTCAATCCAGTAAGGCGCAGCCATTTCCTTAAAAATATTCTGTACACAAAAGTGTTGTTCAGCTACATGGTGGAGAGCTCAGCTTGCAAATTCAGCRAGATTGATCAGGATTAAATATGTTTTATTCTCTTAAATTAGGCAGACGTAACATTTGCTACGAGAGGCTTCGTCAAAATTAATAAACAATGCATTGTATTTTTAAACCAAACAATGCTATGTTCACAGCATGCTTCCTTCTTCCTTCCCCTAAGATGTTAAGCCRTTAAAAGAGTCCAAGGTCTATTTTCTTGTATTCCTTTAGACTTTTTAATGCTTYTCTATGTATGCCATCATGTCTCTGCAGTCAGGCAATTGATCACAATTGCAAGATTACACCTTAAAAATGYATTAATATTTATTACTTGTCTGGCCAGAAGGTCAAATGGGACTGAGCACTGTATATGCCTGGAGACCTATCATACCCTGCTTTAGATGCGCCTGTGAATCCACAGCAGTTCAAAGAGCAAGTGGAGAATCAGAGAGATGGATGGTCCTGAAAGGCTGTAGAGATGCAAAACCTAGCCAGAGCCATACATTTGGTTGGCCTTCATAACTATGTGTCTATCAGATGTGCTGTGGTCCTGACCTGCAAGACAAAAAGAGTTTGAGAAGAATGGGAAAGTGGGGTGCAGGTGAGAGATAATGTGTGAGGGGATGGATAGTAACGTGGTCTTGATCTGTTTGCCCATACCCTCTTTCTTGGTGAGGTGATGATGTTGTGCTCCAACCCAGAACCGTTAGAGATAACGCAAAGCAGTTCACCGTGGCATCTAGCAACACAAAATAATGCAAAAGGCAGTAGCCAAGCAACTTACTCTGCTTGTCTTTCTTCCAAGGCTGTGTCTGAGAAAAAACARAATGTAATTTTTCTATTGTCCTCCTGGTCTCTTTTCTGTGTACCATGTGTGCCCATCTTCAGCATAAAAACTACTGTCACAGTAACATGCTGACCCAGTTTAGCYTCAAGTCCTTTTTATGCATGTTGGGATAAAACACACACCTGCATGCAGTTTGTAAAAGTATATTGCAGTAAGTGGGACTAGGTCTGAGCCTTTGTGCATGCAATCCTTGCTGAGAGGGTTGCCCTTTAAAAAAGTTAAGTATGTGGAACAGGATAT
This sequence comes from Oceanodroma leucorhoa, assembly GCA_030449065.1. Taxonomy (NCBI): domain Eukaryota; kingdom Metazoa; phylum Chordata; class Aves; order Procellariiformes; genus Oceanodroma; species Oceanodroma leucorhoa. The sequence continues at coordinate 2,457,769 of JASVER010000045.1, read as the reverse complement.
TACTAATCATCAAYCTGAATTTTCTGGCTTTCCTCTAAAGTTTTGCAGGTCTTTTATTGTATTAGCCTCCTGAAAGTCTTGTGCACAATTATTTGGGCTTTGTAACTATACACATTTTGTAATTCCTACCTACACTGGGTTACTTTTACACAGCATAAACATATTTCTGTATTTCTAAATAGATGACACCTGGGCAAAGACTGGTCTAGACACTCCTTAAAATCTTGTCTTTAGTAAATGGTTTTTGAGCTTGAAGTCAAATCTCAGTGGAGACCAGGGTGTTTGTAGRCTGAGCATGTATTGGCTATTCAAAATAAACAGCTAGCCTGTCCTATACTACGGAAGAGATTAAACAGGTGAAAAATAGAAACTTTCTCATCTTCATTAGACTTTGATCCTAAATCAATTACCATGTATTAGTTAGCTGTGTAAAGAGTGCTCCTTTCAGTGCAGATATTTATTCCAGGTTGCTGCTGTTYGTGATTTACTCTAGGAATCAGTAAATTAGGTACTTAATTTAGGTATTTTAAGTTAAACAGATGAGTTAAACACAGGAAACGGTCTTAGAAGAAAACTATTAATATTCAAAAACTAATTCCTCAAAAGTGTAGAAAAGGCAGAACTAAGGTTGCCCGTGATATACATCCAGGTACATATAAGAGGTTGGARGAGATGGACCGTGTATCATCTGGTGTGTGCTCTGCCCCTTGCCCTGCCAGTGTGATATCTCTTAGCTTGCTCAACAGGAAAGGCAGCCTCAAGAAATAGTGCTGCTAAAATTATTCACACCTTGTTAGCAAGTGCAGACTGCCAGCTCGCAAAGCTCTGGTGTCATAAAATGTTCATGGAAAGAGCTAGAAGGTGAACCCCAACAAAGTAGGCCAAAACTAAAATCCCAAGCGCTACTTAACTAATGGAGTGGGTTTGAAATGATGGCACCAATGGTATATTCTTGAGGGGTCCACAGACGTGGCAAATTTGAGTTCAGGTTTGCTTGGGAAGGAGAAAATCTTTGTGCTCAGGGAAGTTTGGGCACTTTTTCTACTACGTGATGCCTTCCTCCTACCTTAGCTCCTGCTACACCTCCTCACTCTGACAGACAAAACCTTTGTTGAAGTTCAGGCTCGCAAAATCTCCCACTCCTGCTAAAATTAGAAGACCGTTACCTCGAAAGCAGAAAGACAAGTCTGTTGTTAAACCACCAGCGACCCCTCTGTCAGCTTCAAGATACTTGTGTAGTCCCTGGTTTCATGTTCAGGTACAATTTCTTTCTCGGTACGTCCTGCCGCTCCAGAGAAAATCGGTGCTGGTTTAACAGACATTACTGGCATAAGATCGATCCTCGGAAGGTTTTATCGGTTTTAGAGAAGCATAAATGAATTGCTGAATTGACAACCTCTTCCGCAGTTTATTCTTCTGCTTTCAGAAGGACAGAGAAAAACTTGTCCAGAAAGGAAAATCTTTCCTTTCCATCCAGTTCGCTGATTCAGATCTCTGAGAAACGTGTCTGCCAAAGCAATTGTCTTCTGTTTTCTAAGCCATGTATTTGGTTTATTATGTGTATGTCTGTATGTGTATATATGCACACACATATATGTGTGTGTGTAGAGTTTTAACTGTTTTTTAATCCACCATGACAGTCGCTTGACTGCAGAGAAATTATTTAAGCTTCATATTAGAGCTGTTCTCCTTCCTTCTTATTATTATCTTTCTGGATTTCCTTGTTCTTTCATTACACGAGTTTTTAATTCTAATTTTGATTTTTTTAAGTCTAATTTTGCATCTGACTATGCAATAGTCTTTCCGTAGCCACTTCTTGCAGGAACGACAGCATTAGATTGCAGGCTTTCTGGTTTGGGGTACACCTTGTTTTGCAAGAAGATGCAGCACAACTGTGGTATTATCTGTACTAGTAGTAATACATCAGACTGCCTTGTGACGTTGATTACAGACCTAAAGATTTAATGAGTTATGTGCATGTCATTTTTATTTCAGTCAGTGGGCAACTGACTACATCTGTTATTTTTAATATAGAGTATATTTTAGAGGTCGTCTCACTGACAGTTTCTCCACTGGATTATTGCTTGAGTTTGCACTGTGAATACAACCAGGGCAGGAGACCTCCAATATATCATTTATTTATTGAAAATGGAAAAYTGAATTTTCTTCCAAAAGTACAGTGGAGAGCCATATAATGTGTTTCATACTTGGCTTTAGCACTGGTCAAGAATTCAAAGCTTATCCACTTCTTTAAAGGAAAAGCAAGTGGACATGTACTTGACATATTTTTTTTTTTTCCTTACTATATGTGTTTATGTAGGAAGAGTGAAAAGAATGAATACATGTTGCACAAGTTCTCAGGGAGCTACCAAGTTGTTTATCCCGTTTCCTTCAGGTAGTTTTTTTTTATGTTTGGCTCAGTTATGCCGATGAACATTTGCAGATCAAAATGGTGTTTATTCAGGAAAGAAGCTAAAGGTCTCAGAACATGAATAAATGAGGGTCAATGTTCTTATGTTGATCCACTGCTTTCAAATTCCTATGAGTTATTCTGGATTTTTTCCTACTTCAGTTGGCTTCAAATATCTTTTTGAACATATCTATTCATCAGCATTGAATCAAAAGCTTGGCAGCTATTTCTTGATTAAATAATTATTCCCAAACTAATAAACATCACAGCAGGGTTTAATTAATATATGTCAGTCATACGGCTTTTTTTTTTTCTTCTAAAAATACAGTGCTCTGAAATTAGTACCTGCAGAATAAAGGTGTGGGCTTTTTTCCACAGTGAGCCATGGGAAAGACAATTAAAGAGTATGTTGATTGCATCCACTTATCTTTCTGTTTAGGCAGGGATGTCTCATTTTTAAAAGTTTCCTACTAGAAAAGCTGCAAAAACCCTCCTAGAAACCCTCCTTGCCTCCACAGGACTGTTGTTATTGTAACAAACAGAACTCTGCTGCAACTTTATTTTTGCAGTTATTTGTTAGCAGTGGCGTTAACCTCACGGTATTATGGCTGCTTAATTCTGCTACTTGATAAGCCTTTGAAGATACCGTATGCTGGAAAGATAAGGTTCAGACATTTAAAAATGCCAATGAAATTGGCATCTCTTTAGGATAGGGTACAGGCTATTGCTGATCGTGGATATGTACAGCCTGGTCTGCGCTTTCCCCTTCCCCAGTGCGGTATCGACCTGCAGCTGGTTTTCCTCAGGGCTGTAGGGAATGGGGTCTCCTTGCCTAGCTTGGGAGGAGAGATCTTCTACTCCTCCATCAAAAGTCTTCCACTAGCAACTTGTTTTTATCAGCCATCTYCCAGACCAGAACCCACGCTGAGATTCAGGCAACGTTGAGGATATAACTTACAGTTTAGAAATATTAAAACCCRCAGTATTATACAGGATTGCATGTTTTGTAGGTATGCATTCAAAGCATCTGAGCAACTCTGAATGTGCTGCCTAAAGATGTCACGCATTAGGTATATGGTTGTAATGAAGACACACGGATATCTTTAACCCTAGATGAGATAAAAGCAATTAAGAAACACACTTGATTATTTCTGTATTTCATTTTTATCTTTGGCATCTTTAATAATGAATCTCCCTGTATGCATGAGCTTTATCTGCTTGGTGAAAAGCATGTTTTAATGTAAAAAACAGACAAAAAAACCCCTCTTAAATGAGTCTAATGGGTTCAAGTGTAGTTTTCATACCTAACAACCTGGGAGTTTTACCATGTTCTTCGTGTTCACACTAAACGCAGACTTATGGAGCAATATATAGAAATCAGGTTTTAAAATGAATAAGCAAATCCTTCAAGTGTATCTCATTGCATGACCTTGATRAAATGACTATTTCTAATGTGCAGAAGGGCTGGATAACTATTACCATATTTTGCATGAAGTACGGTCTGCTTTGAAGTTGGCAGAATMTTTTCCTGGGGACTTTGTAGGCTTTCTACATGAACAAAATTGCTTCCTTTAAGGAACGTATTTCCAGATGGAGCAATATTTGACTTGCACATACTGAGATGTAGAATGACTTCAAACAACCATGAGATATAATGAGAACTGATATTATTCATAACCTCATCAAGAATTACATTCATGGAGATTATGGAATGACCTCATCTTCTATTCGGACAGTGTCATATAATCTGTCTTCACCAGGGGCCCATGTGAAACACTGTCTGGCTGAATTGATTAATTTATTTTTAATTCACATAAAGACTTCCATTCCCGTAAATATTTTTAGGTACATGCATAACTTTGCACTTAAGTAATCCCTTTGAAGGGAATAGGGCAAATTATTAGTTCATTTTGACCGGAAAAGAGTATTCATAAAGGATTTGGAGTTTAATCTTATTCTCTGCCTGCCTTGGTTACCAAGTCCTGCCTTCACTGTAGCCTTTCTTCCAATGGGTTTTACATGTCTAATCTTTGAAGGAGGGGAAAATTACTTGGCATTCTGTGTACTTTTTACTTTATATAAATGATCAGTTTTGATATTTACTGCTTTTATGCTTAATTGGGTACTTAATTAATAGCAAATGTTCAGAAAACATTACATTTCTTTCCACGAGGAGAGTCGTCTCAGGCTTTTTAAGAAGGCTGAGTTTCCCATCTCCTGTTGAATATGTATTTCCAAGTGTGCTGAATGGTTGTTTGACTGATGTGTTTTTAAATGAATACATATGCTTTATGACAATTAGACAAAATTTTAACAAAAGTTTGTCAAACAAAGAGGGCAGTGATAAAATCCCTGCCTTCATGCTAAGAATTTGCTGCCAACCGCGCAACGTGCCGTACCGCCAGGAAAGCATCTGGGCTGCAGCGATCCTGGTGTCTGGCCATGGCGCGTGTGCCTTGCTGCTCGGAGGGACCTTTGTACCTTCCCACGCCGAGGAGGGATCTCTGAGCTAGCTCTAGAGCCAGCCCGGCTGCAGGGAAGGCACTGGCTGCCTCGAGTGTCATATTCTTTCTCATGAGAGGGTTTCTGAGTCTCCACGTTGTTTCTTTATACATTGCTAGGAGTCTCAGACAGGTTGTTTCCTCTCCTCATTTGTTTCATTCTCCACCCATTGCTTTTTTTCCTGTATTTTGAACGGTGCTAGTGAAGTGGTTCATTTCATGGGATACCAACTAACTTTTATGCCTCCTTACCATGCCAGAAGAGTTGTCTACCAGCACTGTTAGTGGTACCAGCACTGGTAGTGCCAGGGCTCAGGAAACAGCCTCATTCAACAGCTGCTGCTGCAGAGCAATTGGTTTGAGCACAAGCTGCAGTGTGGAAACTGAGAGGTCGGCTGCTCCCTAGAAAGGTCCAGGGCTTGCTTTGAAACAGCAAGGCATGTGGTGTCTTCTCCACATCCAGTTTGTGATGGGAGTTTCTTGAGCACTTGCAAGTGGTCTAATGCTATGATGAAGTCAATGGTCAAGATTACCCTCACTGGGCTCTGCTGGAAGTCCCACCATGAAGGCTGGGAGACCTTTGGGGTGTATCCGCGAGGGCTATTAACTGCAGGGCCACACGAAGGAGAAGCTGTGCCTGGATTTATAGACTGAGAGTTTCTAGGTCAACTGAGTAAAGGCATACTGTAGCTGTAACTCACAACAGAGAAATCTATCAGGCCTTTATGAAGCATGAAATCAGGAGTAAGAGCAGATGCAAGGGAATGACGTTCAGGCGCTCAAACCCCAGGACTGGAGCACTACAGCACTCCTCTCTGTCCCACGGTCTTGGCTGAGGAGCTGCAGCTAGTGCTCTAGCCCATCCACACCCCGCGGTGGGTAAGCGTTCCCCGGCAGGGCTGTGTACATAGCTGTATGTATAAATGAGTTGATCCCCAGGAGGCAACAGCTGAAGAAGATGAGGTCTTGCTTAGCCCCCATCCCTTCCTTACTGGGAGAGGATAAACTCCACCCTGCTGAATGCAGCGATGTTCTCCTTATGGCCAAGTTTCATGGCAAACCTCATAGGAAAGCTGACGCTAGGCTGAGGACTCGGGAGATCTGTAAGCTTGTTGTTCCTGGTCTGCATTCCTTGATAAAATGTCTCTTGGATTTCCCATACACAATTCTCAGCACCATTTTGCTGGCAGAGGAATGAATTGGGCTGAATGTCCCAAGCCCTTGAAGCTCTTTGCAACTTGATTCTGGGAGACGATTCATGCAAGTAGATAGAAATGTTCATACTGACCACAGGGACACAGGATCTGAGAACGTTTCTTATCTCCCAAGATTGTAGCTTTTGACTTGGTGAACCACCTCACTCTTCTGCAAACGAGTTGTACTGGGTGTAGGTTTGAATATTTTTCTGTATTTTCAGTACAGCAGTGTGGGTTACTGTTCCCAGCTGCATCCAGTATCAGCCATTGCTGCTTAATGTTAGGAAGAGTCCAGCCTGGTTCTCAGGGAAATGTGTGACACCGGTTTTCTTTTGTTGTAATGACTGTACTACATAATATTAGACAAAATTATCCAGGGTACAGTGTGTTAAAGCAGTGTGAAACCCATTGAATCCCTTCCCTCACATAATATAAAAATAGATACAGCTCTGCAAGCGGAGCACATTTTCCTAGCATAGACACAGGCGAAATATGAGGGACCTACGCTGCAAAATGTTTTGGACAGCGTTTAATGACCAGCAGTCATTCTTGTGCTAATCTGTCCCTCTCTAGGAATATTTCCAGTTACTCTTGAATTGCACAGATTTGTTTTGTTTTGTTTCCTCTGCTGTCAGGCTGTTTTTTAATATCAACTGGCAGGTGAGAGCTTTCAGGGCTTGGAGGAGGCAGAAATRAATATTCTACTGGGAAAGGAGACAGATGTGTGATCACCACGGCAGGTTAAGGATAGCTGGGGAAGAAGGTGTCATTTTCAAATGCCATTAACTTTAGAAGTATTTTCTACTCTACAGAAGAATCTGGATGTTTTCATTACGTATTAGACAATGGATTGGGTAGGCTGCATAATATAAAACATTTGAGAATATTTTAAAACATTATCTGACAAAAGTCTTTCCAAAAAAACAAATCCAAAGAGCATTTCTATGAGCCATTCTTCATTAAAACAAATAACATTCACCTCTGTGGTGAATGAGCCAGAGGAGAGAGCACTTTATTTTCTCTTTGCTGGTGGGGATTGTCTACTTTTCCCTGCTTCCATTCTGTAAAATTACGCCTTTTCTTTCAAAATCAGCAACATTACAATAGGTTATCCAGAAAAGTAATTGGCAAGCTTTCCCCACTCAAAGCCAAACTGTGAATAAAATATGAAAGGGCTGCTTTTTTAATATAATTTCCAGCTACTCTTTTATTAAGCATTTAAATTTGTAAAAAAAAAAAAAAAAAAAAAAAAGGCATTAGCAGGACCGATGTGGGCGAAGTTCATGTTCACTGCATGCAGGTTCCAGGATCAAGTCCCTGAGTACGTCTGGCATCAGCGATCTCTGGATGTGCAGGGATAAGGTCCACCTGCGTGCAGATTACTGCTAGAAATGCATACAAATAAGAGCAAGCGTGTGAAGGTAGGTTTGCTCCATGGCATTTGCACGTGTGCCTGTGGTAGGTGACTGGATATGGTTAAACATCCCTGGGGCAGGAAATGCTGGGAACATGAGCATCAGGAAGTTACTTTATATTCAGCTATGAAGCTTGGCTTTTCTAAATTTTACTGTTTGATGATACAGACTGAAATAGATGCATTATATAATGCTAAAATAGAAGATTGAAGTAGAGCTGAGAATCCAGCCACCCCCACAATGTAGGTGTCTACGAGTCTGGGGTTGCATCTGAATCCGATGATCAGAGCCTTAAAGTTTTCCAAAATGTCAGAAGTTCCAGTACCAAAATTAAATGTGGCCACGTAAAAGGGACTAACACAAACATACGGGGTAGACGTGACTCTGGAAACCGCCTTTCAGCTTCTGCATGACTTAGAGATTGAAGAGTAGATCTGTGAAGGTATTTAGGTGGCAAAGGGAGCAGGCRCTTGCAAGAGTCCCAGGGGTCACCTGTGGGCAGATACGTACTTTTGAAAATTGACCAAAATTCACCTTAGAAAATGTTTATTATTTACTTTATAAATTAGAAAGTAACATCCGTAKATGAACTCTGCTCCTGAACTGTCAGCTAAATTTTAGTGCAGGAACCCTCCTGAATTTAAAAAAATAATAGCAAAAAGTGGTAAATAAAAGTATTTGATAAAAAGGTGGGTGGAAAAAGCTAGGATTTGTTCTTCTCATTGGTTTTTGTTTGGGGTTTGGTTTGGTTTGGTTTTCGCCAAGTTGCTCCTTTTCTGTCTCTTAATTGATATYCCACTTTCATTAACTCATGGAAATTCAAATGTGTGTTACACAGAATGAAGATGTTTTACCAACAAGACTAATTAATTATTGAGGCAGCCAATTAATAGCACTGACTAGTGTTCTTAAAGTCAAGTACACAGTGCAAGAAATGGTTGCTGTGTAGGATTAAACTGAAGTGCCGTATCCCAAGTGAGAAACACAAATGTAAAGCCTGTATCCAGCAGCTGGACATTTCCAAAGCAGAGGCAGACGTGACTGCGTTCGGTGGAGATGTACAAGAGCAAACTCGTTAAGACAGATCCATCTTGGAAAAAGAAAAAATTACATTGCTTTTGTGTTGCATTTACTTATGCATCTGCTTTCAGCTTCAGCTGAAATTTTCTTCAGAAAGGTACAAATTCTGTCAAATGTTATTATGGCTGCCTGACTGATTAAATGATATTTTTCCTGCCTTGAAGCAGTTCCCACTCTGTTCTTCTGGAGACAGTAGCTACCTCCTCCTGTTCCCTGAACATCTAAACCTGAATATTTAGTTAAGCCAGACTTTCAGGTCTTGATCCCTTCTCTCAGCTTTGTGGGCACTAAGGTTGCACAGCTGATAGTCAGTGCTCCGGGATCTCATGCCTCCTGAAGCCTGGCGGCAGCTCAGTTTAGCACCTGACATAAATTAGGCTCACGTTTTAGTGCTGCTACCAGTAGAGAAGGTCATGACTCTGTCCTCAGCTTGTTTAAAGCGTGCTAATTGCTCTGTTCATCTCATGGTGTCCAAGTAGTGATGCATGGGGTGAGCGTTGCACYTCCAATGTGGCTGAATTTTCCTCCCACTGAAATCTTCAGACGTTGCTGCTAACCTCAGAGTGGTTCCTTGTAAGTTTGATTTCCAGTTAGCAGTGGGGTTTTACTTGACTGTAAACTTCAGGATTGCTTGATATTTATGCCTTTAATATGACTAAATATTGAACTGATATTTTACCTATCACTACAAGTTGCTATGCATCAGAATTACACCTCATTAATATAATCTCATTATATACCAGAACAATTGTAGGTAGAACAAATAATTTAAAATAATTTCAATATGCAGTAAGTTCATTAGGAGTAAGAGCTCATTTTAAATGTTACAAAATAATTCAGTGTCATTATTGTATTGTTGTTTATCCATTCTTGTCAACTTCCATCAAATATTTGTATTAGCCTAACTTGGAGCTGATATTTTCAAGTCTTCACTGATTTACAGTGATGAAGCTAGATATCATAATTTGGGGTAAGTAATTCTAATCTAGTTGTATGAAAACTCATTTCTGTGATTAAGTATCACTTTCATCCAGATAATTACTCCAAATTGCAGCTTGGATACAAGTCTCTTCCCTTTCCTAGGAAAAGTGGGGAGGGTGCTATTGCCAGATAAGTACACGTCCAGCACCATCCTCTATTTGTAGTTATGTTGTAATTTTAATTTCTGTGAGCTCCAGGTGTGTCTACAGACTCTGCAGATGTATTTTAAGGGATGAAAGTAAAACATTTTCTTCAGAATGCCACCTGGTAGATTTACAGCACCCTCCCCAGTCTACCTGCCAGCTTGAGTGGTAGCAGTTTGTATGGAAAGCCACATTATTATGCTTTTAAGTAGTTATAGATGTCATTATATTCCAAGTAAGACTAAGTTTTGAGAAAGAAGTGGAAAGAAACTTGACAGATTGGATGTTTGCTCTTTGAGCCTTACTCCTGGATGGACTCAAAAAYGAAAAGCCTTTCTGAAGGCAAATCTATCTTGTGGGAGTCAGGAGGACGTTACGGCTCTCCGGAGGAGACCAGACGTGCACCATCTTCATGTCCTGGTTTTTGCTGACCAGAAACCRAGGTGTGTGTGCAGGGAGGGAGCTGCCTGCTGTTCCGTGATGTTGGGAAGTCATGACTGCAGTCATGACAGCCTGGCTGGCCACCCAGCTCCCCTCGGTGTCCTGCTCCCCCGGCCACACGGGCGCCCAACGTATGAAGGGCTGTGGGCACCAGAGCTGGGTGCCTGCTGCTTCTGGGATGGTTTGCTCTGAACTCAGCATCCCTCCGGAGGAGTCCGTCAGCAACTGCTACTGCGGACGCAGGGCTGGAGCTGCCGTCTTAAGCACGGTCCTGATTTTAGAGACTTTGAAATTCAGTGGTTTGTTGATGCGCCTGTGTAGTTGCGAAACACATCTCTCCGGTTTATCAGTTCCCTGGGGGATCTCTGCTGCTTATCGTTCCTGCTCCCATTTCTTCTCCAATATTAATTAATCTTTGTCAAGTGGAGCCACAAATTACTTGTCAGATCAATGATTGGCTTTCACCTGCTTTCCCTGGGGCTTTCAGTAAGAAAGGGTATCACTTACCCTGGGTGGATTACCAGGGTGGATTAGACTATCATGGGTGTACGCTCTGCTTTTTTCTGCCACTGTGAATAAGAAAGATCTGATCTGGCAGCTGCAGGTCAGTACACGCTTTACATTAAGGTATAGATAATGAAATGGGTTGACAAAAGAGATGATTGACATTGTGAGCTAAACAGGAATCTAAAAAGCATCTGAGGTTCAAAGTGCTGGCCTGAACACTGTAGGTGTGTAGGCTAACAAAAGCAGGGAGGGTATCGAATGGGCTATAAATACGTGTTTGTGGAGGTTAGGAGCACACTTTTCAGTAAATTATTTCATAACTGCTGCTGTAGGTGGCTTACGCCTTCATCCTAGGAGGTGGTTTGGGGTGTCTTGGAGCAGGATATTGCAGTAGTCAAATTGCTGTAGTGCACAAGCTTCTTAATTTATGTTTTCCTTTTTCCTTTGTTTCTCTCATCTTCATAATTTTTCTCCCTGTGTTCACATAAGTGCATAGTATATTCCCTTCCTTTATTATATTGTAATTCACTTTAATAGAGTCCAGTGAAGTTTAGGCAGAGGAAATAAGCCCAGCTTTGATGGGTTCCCTGGTGTCAGGTGCTTAGAAGCGGCATGATTGTTGTCAGCACTCCAGAGGGGGAGAAACAACCAGCAGAACCGCTGTCGAGTGCATACAGATGTGCCACTGACGCAGTTCTGATGGACTGGGGCCGGAACATGAAAAGCAGCACATTTGCTTCTTTTAAGGAGGGAGAATGTGAATAAGATTAGGGTCGTAATTTAAACATCACTGAATAAACATCATTTTACTGTTGTGTACTTCTTAGGCATTTATAATCAGCTGCATATATTAAGGCTTTGTCAGGCTTGGGAAGTAGGTGCTCAGGATATTGAATTTATTAAATTGGAGTTTATTGAATTTCCTTTGAATTCTTTTGGTGATGTAATGTCACTATTGTGCTTATCATGTGCAGCTGGCTGCTGTACAGGGGTCTTCTGTGCAGCAGCGAATAAATGTATCCATGTGGTTTGGGTATGTTGTTAATRACTAGAGGTACTCTGAGCAGATGAAGGACAAATGATCCCAAATCTACCATTTGGTTTCCCTAAGCTAGACTTGAAAGTCTGGATTAATTTCGACCTGAAAACATAACTATGTTCAAATTATTTTCCTTGCAGTTGCCAGCAGTCTGCGGTGTGTCTTTTCCTGAGCCTTGTCATTTGGTGTATGTGCCCTTCTGCTCCCCCCCAAGATGTTGTCACTTTTTATCCGACAGCATTTTCTTCGCAATGTGCTTCAACCACAGCCCTTTGCTGAACAGCGTTATACACCGACAAATCCTCATTCCAGCCTTATTCCTGATCCTCTGTGGCTGAGCATGCATTTGCTCAATCTTTTGGGCTCTGCAGCTCGTGCAACATGTCCTGGGAGGTCGTGACGATAAGAGATGCTTTAGATGGTGATTGAAGCCAAAGCCCAGATCGGGGTTAGCTGGCTTTGGGGGACAGCACTTGTTCTCCAAAGTCAAGTCATTCGGAGACTGTGGGCCTTCAGAATGCTGACCACGGGCGCAGACTGTGGCACGCGTTTCCTTTTGTGGCAGGTGCACACAAGGTAACGGTCAGCCCAGGAGAGGAGCTTGGTTTTCAGTACGGCCAACCCTGGGGTTGCCTAGCTCAGTCTCACTACTAGTGAAAGCGATGGCTGCGGCCAGGGCACACGTCTCTGTGGCTTCTGCTGCTGTGCTGAGCAGGAGACCATGAGATGGCCATGGCCAGCAGAGAGAGCTCACACAGCGGCACATTCAGCACAGCTGCGGCTGCTGGGGAAAGCAAAGCCTTTCCTGGCCTGTGGTACAAAAGGAGTGGTGGTGTCATGTCCTCAAGTGAAGAACAGCCCGATCATCCCCCTTCTTGGGATTTGYGCATAGGAGGAGGCATTGCTGAGTATCAGGCACGTCCCATCTGTAGCCACTTGGAAAATATTCTGCTTTTCCAACTTCGAGGAGCCTTTGTGATTGTAGGGACCTGTCATATGAGGACAGAGGAGCATAGAGCAAGCGTGCGGCAAGCTGAAGTAAAGCCCCAGCCCTCCATAACATAGATACCAGTTTATGTATCTTTGTCTTTTGACATTATCTTGGGGAGCAATTAGATGAACCTGAGGTTGCAGAGAGAAATATAATCAAGTTGTGGTTGCTGAGTGTCATTGCCACTTTGCTGACATTTCTAAGCCAAAAAAAATATTGTTGAGCCACTTTTGCAAGTCTTGGCTTAGACAGGAGATTATTCGGTATGGCTGCAGCACTGTATTGATCTCTTATGAAACTATGTCAATGAAAAATTCAGTCCTGAAAGCTTCACAGAGATGGTAGACTTGCCTTTTTGCTGCTGATTCTGTCGAATTATCCGTTATACCGAAAGGAAAGAAGGAAATCGCCTAAGGCTAAAAAAACCACCAAGTTTTAGATTGGAGCCTGGAACTTGCACCGGTCCCCAGCCCAGTCTGGAATTCAGCTGCTGCCTAAACATTCATCTTCAGGAAGAGCTGAAGCAAAATAAATTGGAGCAAATAAGAAGGAAGAAATGAATGGAGATCTGCAGAGGACATCCAAGGACTCGGCTGCAGCAACTTGGGGTTTGTTTGTGTTATTTGTAGCAATCCAGCCCGGTGTTGCCCCATAGGAGGATAACTTGGTTTGCTTTTATTACTTCGAGGGCTTTGCCTGAAAGAATCAACAGGATTTTGGAAAGTTGTGAAAGCTTTGTTGCTGTTGTTGACTTCAATCATTGCAGTATAGATTTGTAGTCCCCAGGGGAGAATTTCTGTGCAATACCTTTCTGTATTTATTACTAAAAAAAAGATTCTTAAGTTACAGGTCATTATTTCTGTCTTAGGCACTCACTGCAGGATAGAACTGGAGATAATTCAGCAAAGTCTTGTCTTTGAAGTATAATAAATGTATTTCTGCTCGATTTTATTAACCTTTCTCTGTAAAAAGGTAACAGCAATGAGATCTGAAAGTGAGGTTGGTTCATGTAATTCACCTTTCTGATGTGCAGTGTTTAGGTAGTTGGTTTTGGTTGGGTTTAAATTTCTCTACAGATATTGATAGGATTCATTGTACTCTTTCCTGGGTTTAACGAGGTGTTTGTTTATAAAAGCTCAAAGACAACCTCATTAGAGATGTGTGTTTAGTCCTGTTTGTAGTACTTTGCTGTGCCACTCGCTTCTTGGATTTCTCAAAGTTTTTCCCTGAAAATAAATAAATTACACTTATTTTCTTCATGCTGCCAGCTCTTCCGGATTTCTTCTGAATCTTGAAGTTCTTGCACTTGCTAAGCTAGTGTGTTTATTTTGTAATACTTTTGATTGGCATTACCACTTTTTGCAAACTTTCCCCGGGAGCAGTTCAGTTCGGTGGCACAAGGTTGTAGCACACAGGTTGTAGGAGCTGCTAAAGCCTGTCTGTTTGGTTGTGCTTAAGATTGTTTCCATTGACATCAAATATTGATATCTGTGGCTGTTACCACCTCAATTTAATCTGACAATATCTCCTTAAGGTCTGTTTGATTCCTCTTCCAATCCAAAGAAGATTCTGTTCCCAGTCATCAGTTTGAGTTTCAAATCTTTTTTTCCCAAATAAAAATATAATATACATTTTAGAAGGAATCAGAGCTTTAAAGATCTACAAATCTTCAAAGCCAGTACATTTTTCATATTTAGAAGTTACAACATCTCTGTGAGAAGCTTCTGAAGCACTAATGTTTTAACTAGCAACTATTCTCTCTGTCAAGCATCCATTCAGCAGTCCTGCACACAGAGCACTTCCACAACTGAGCCTTAATTTCTCTTGTATCTGTGAATTCTGACATGCCATAACATTGCAAAAATGCTATTAAATTGCAGTACCCATAGAGTATTTGAGAGAAGCTGCTTCTGCTTGCAGAAAGCAGTAATACTATATTTTTTTCTATACATTTTCCCTTTTTTTTTTCCTTAACTTTTTTGTCCTTGCCCTCAGCAATCTTTCCTTGGGGAGCTGACAGTCTGTTTTGTAACCATGGGGTCAACTGCATCTGAATTGGGATTTATTCACTGGGAGGGAAGGGAAACAGAACAGAACATTAACCACCGCAAAGACAAATAAACCTTATTCTCTGTGTGGGAAATAAGTCTCTGTGAAAAATGTCCTTATTGAGCGAGTCTTCCAGATGGCCGTGCTCGCTGCTTAGCTGGCTCTGCCGAATGCCGAGTCCCACAGCAGTGGCTTTGAGAGCCTGGTGAATGGTTGGAGCATCAACAACGTGGAGAGAGTTTTGACAGCCGGATCAGGCCCACTGCATGCAAAAGTCTGGTCCCTGCTGACATTTGTGCTTTACAGATTAAGGCATTTATTTATAGGAACAAATGCTGTCTTGCTTTGGAGGGTTTCCTTTAACCACCATGATTAAAAGCTGCTGAGAAACTGTTTGCTTGCTTTCAGCTCGCTGATGCGGAGCCCTAATCTCTGCAGCCCAGTGCCGAGAATCTCTTTATATGCTGGGAAGCGTTTGGTTTGGCTTTGTTTCGCCTTGGTTTTGTGCGCTGTTATGTCACCCGAAGCAACTTCTGATCCCAGGGCTGAACGTTGTTATCGCTGGGACCGCTCTAGGGGGGTGTAGGCAGTTTCATGCTGTAGAGAACAGGTCCCTGTGCTGCATGAGCTGTAATCCCAGGGGAGGAGGGTGCTGGTGCTGCACGGGCTGTCGGTGCCGGGTTAGACGGGAGGGCTGGCTCCTGCTATACTCCTTAATTCACAGGGGACATTGCAACTCCCATTACACCTTAGGGGTCCTGTTTGGATTGCCTGCCTCATCCTATCTGTCTCTAGAATTAAACAGTTTGCTCCTTCTTAAAAAAGTATTAAAAAAAAATAAAGTTCCCTACTTGATGTGTGTGCTAAGGCACAACAGTCATACTGGTTTAGCTGCAAAGTTTTCAGAAATAACGTTCTAACATTTTTATTGCTGTTTGTATTGCTTTAAAGTGCCTGATTTGTGACCAGTGGACAGTTTTATTGCCTCCTGTGAGCTTTGTTTCTGAGGCAGAATGGTTTTATTATTTAATGGATACTGTTGATTTGGGGGAAGAACCTCCCTTGGATATTGTCCCACTAAGAGAAAACAGTCCTTTAAAAAAAATGCAAGACTCTTACCTCTTGACCTTTAAGATTTTATGGCTGTGGACATGTCCATCCCACAGCGTGGGGCACAGGAGTGCCCAGGGACTTGGGCCACTGGTCGGTGCCATGCTGGGAAAATTGCAGCTCAGATCTGAAAGTATTAAAGGCATTCAGACTCTAGGGAGCTCATAAGTAAGTGCGATATCACCCAAAAGGTTATTAATTTTTTTTGCCTTTCTCACCTCAACTTTAAATGTGGAGTCACTAAAGGCGCAAAGATCTTTTCTTGGTAATTCCAAGTGCTTTCAGTGCTCCAGTGTGGATCTCCATCAGGCTGTAGCATCTCCACAGTTAACTGACAGACAAACTGTTGGGAAAAGGTGAGTTTTAAAGTGATCCAAGACCAGGGATTAGTGAGGTATTGCATGGATCACGTCCAATTGTTGTTCCTCTGCATTAATTGTCATTTCACTTACTTAAACCCTAGACAGGTAACCAGGTGGTGTCTCTTGGCACAGCTCCAGTAGCAGCCATCTCCCTTTGGAAGTGCCTGTCTCTCTCCATTGACCAAGAGAGGATTTAGACAATGAGTTTTGACAAAATGCCTAACCTTTGATTTTGTGGAAGTTTGATGAGTTGAAGCCCCACAGTGGATTTTGATGACAATTGTCGATACTGCGTCCCAGTTATTGTTCTCTTGCTCTTTTGTTTTTCACAATCAAATCACTATTTAAACAGACTTTAATCCTTCTATTAAGCCAGGCAAGTTCATTCCTCCATCTTTTTGCTCTCACCCCATTACTTTTGAAGAGTTCCTACTTGAGCTAGACCGTCCCTACTCCAACCTACCCAGGAAGCCCAGGCGTTTACGCTAAAGGAAAAGGTCRTTTTTTCTGTGTGACACCTACGGAAACCTGGCTCGTGCCAGTAACCAAATGCTAGTTACTGTGAAATGTGAATCTGGAAAGTTTCTTAAAGTCCATTTAAGCCTCTGTCATTTGCAAGCCCAGTTTGATTTAAAAGGTATCTCTTCATGCGCTTGTTGTAGTGACGCAATAGCATTGGGTGCAAGTTGCAGTGAAAATACATGTTTGCTAGCTACGTTAGCTGGTACATGCAAGTGTGTTTGCGTTTAATCCATGTATCATTTTCCCTGGGCAGTTGCTTAACGTTTAGCGTTGGAAGGAATTGGCTGTAGAAATGCAAGAGCAAAATGTTGATGGCACGGTGGGGGAGGTCTTTTGCATCCAGCCTTCTCCCACCTCTATTATTTTTATGCTGAAACATCATGATTATCAAGTTTTTTTTTTATCTACTGGAAAGCATCTTAAGTAGGGGTTATTCTCTGTGAATCTTTGCTATTTACAATACACCTTATTAGACCATGTTTAGAATTTAAATGAATTACTTTAGTGCAATCAGCTGCTGTAATTGCACAGGGAGCAGCCCCAGTACTGCTGCTCATCATACGTGAGACACTGAGAAATTATCTCACCACACCTTTTCTGTAGTAGCTTTAATTAGTTTGGGTTTTATATCCTGGGCTGAGCTAGCTGGGCTCACAATTAGTAAACCCAGCAGAATGAAAAAAACAGCTTGGAAATCTGGTGAAGCAGTAAGTGTGGAGCCCTGAGCTTCATGTATCATGGGAACATCATGGTACTGCTAAATTCAGGGACAATGTCTTAGATATAAAAATCCCCCTGAGGCAATTTCTGCAGTCAGTTAAGATGCCAGTATGTTTTATTGCATTTTACAGCGTGTGCCATTTAAGTGAAATGAGCATGAGATTACCAAAATGTGAATTAAGTTATAAAGTCAAAATAGAAGTGGATTTGTGAACTTGGAAAAAGTAGAACTGAAACAAACTCCAGTCAGAAGCAGAAGTGATGTCAGGATTGTCACATTGATCTGCATGGCCATGAATGCCACGTAGATTTTAAAATAATTTTTAAAAATAGGTTTATCAGGAGGATATTTGGAGGAGCAAAATACTTATTTTGCATACCRTGGGGATGTGAAATGATCATCCAGGGGCAGAGCCAGTATGTAGGGAGTTTCAGGTTCTCTCTGGAATTCCTGAATGGATTGAACACGGATTAGACCTGAATACTTTACAGATGCCACTTGCTGAGAATCTGCCTGATGTCTTCAGCATGATTTAATAGGTAAGGACTGAAATTATTAACAAGAAAGAAAAGTTTCTGTAGGCTAATAGCGAATCTGATTTTGTTTTTAACACCAAAGCCTCCTCTTGTCTAGATCAGTGTCAGGTTATTTCAGGAGATACTGTGATTCAAAAAAGATGAGATTCTTTAATCATAGATGTGTTTGTCATTTAAAATGTGATTAATATAATCATGGATTAGGATGCGATCATACAGCAAGAGTATCGCATGACTTTTTAAAACAAACAAAACCACTAAAGACATTCTGAATTAATAAAAACTTCCAAAACAGATATTGCAAATTTGCATTCATTTTCACTCAGTTCAAAAGCTCTTAGATACTTTGTTGGAGAAAAAAGAGAGTATTGTCTAGTTCCTGTTTCCAGAAAGTTGCTAACCAGTGATGAATTGTGGGTTACCTCACAGRGGAGGCACCCCTCTGCGGGGACAGGATTGCCAGAACTGGGCTGTTTGGGGATGAAGCCRTAGAGGATGGCTTGGCAACTCCAGGCAACAGGGGTACATTAGTGACGGCAAGTCGTAYATAAACAGTGCACTTTAACAAGTACAGATTTGGTCATCAGGCATTAGTTTTCCAYGCTAGTAATCTCATCATTGCTCCTGATGGCTTATGTTTTTCATGATGTATCATTTGCAGTACTCACAATTTACAAATACTTATCACATCTCTGCAGGCAGAAATATCACTGTTCTTGAGCTCTATGTGTGTATGAGAGACTTTGGAAGATGCTAAGAAAAGTGACCTCCCAACCCATGAATTACTGAAACATTTTAAAAAATTGTGATTTCTTTCAGGAAATGGGGTTTCTTTGGGGTTTTTCTGGTTTGGGTTTAGTTGGCTTTTTTGTGGCAGGAAGACAGCTTCTACTGATAACAAGGATTTTGTAAGCTGGAAGTTGAGGAAAAATCTTAGTTGGGGCATTTGTGATTCCATGGATCACCAAGCTGATGATTTGGGTGGAGATTTTTCAGGGGTTGTTGGTAAGAGCCTGCTTAGCAGGCAGCTTGGTCTGAACGTAAAGCTAGGAGAAGCCTTTCAGTAACAGAGGTACATATTGTGCTCCTGGAGATCTTCTGAGCCTGTGGGCAGGCGTGCAGGCATGTTGACAGAAGCGCACAAGCTTTGCCCAGGCTGTGCCATCCTCACAGCTGCCACCAGGCAGAATTATCTCTTGACCAACATTCACGCTGAAAAGGAAGAACCGGCCATATCAATACATACCACACTTTTCGTAGCTCCCTTGGGGCACTTTTGGGGCAAATTATATCAGCCTACTTGAGAAGTTTTCTTTTGTTTCATCTTCTTTTTAATACTTTTCCTTGTAGTTGGTTAGGCGTGGTGCCAGGAGAAKCCAGGATTTTATTTTTGGCAAAGCACGGACAATGAAACAAGTGTCAGTATAGGCACTAATTCATATGTAAATAGCTTCATATTAATTTGACTATATAGGCACCAATCTATTTAGATACAGCAACCTGATTTATCTTATTTGCTGTCAGTGAAAGCTGTTGAATTACCGACACCGATATGGGCAGGACCGACCTTCTCACGCCTGCACAGCTGTAGGAAGATTAAACTGTAAGAGCAATAAAGAAGCCATGTCACAAGTGTGATGGCTTGAATTAGACATTACTATGGACGATGAAGTTAAACTAGACTTAACACAGTGTTGAACTGTTTTGGATTACTGACTTTTGGCCTGAATTCAACAGGAAGCCTTGCTTAGGATCTTGTACTGTTTTTTCTACTCTTAAAGTGCATGAAGACCCTCCAGTAAAATCTCCATCATGAGATGGTATTTGGAAACTCTCCAGACAACCTAGGCAGTGGGTTAGTTTGTTGCCATTTCAGTKCAGAAATTCAGTGGGATGGAAGTGCCTTGAAAATAAAAGACAAAATAYTCCAAAGGAAATCTAAAACATCCGCTAATTAAAAAATAAATAAATAAATAAAATGGAAATTAAGTAATCTGCTGAACTACTTTAGCAAGTTATTTTGTAAATACTGCCAGGTACTTAAAGAAAGGAC
Organism: Oceanodroma leucorhoa; assembly: GCA_030449065.1. NCBI lineage: Eukaryota > Metazoa > Chordata > Aves > Procellariiformes > Oceanodroma > Oceanodroma leucorhoa. Next base: position 2,437,712 of record JASVER010000045.1, on the reverse strand, counting down.
TCCATTGTCCAAAACTTCTCCTGCCTGTGTTGGAAATGTATTCCGGAGACATGGCAATCAAAGTCTGTCTTAATTTCCTTAACTAAGGGAATTTGCTTGATCTTTCTGGTTTTAACCCTAGCTGCAGCTCTGCTGTGCATTATTTATTTACAATAGTTACTTCTTCTGCAATTCTGTCTGGAGAAATTAAATTTAATTTTTTTTTTTCCCGCTTGCTGTGGTTTAGAAATTTGCGTTAAATGTTCAGGCGTTGCTAGGAGAGCAGCATTGACAAAGGCAAACATTTTGATCAAACCTTCCTCATCAGTGATGAAAACTTTGACAAGTAGAGCCTGCGGGATGAGAAGCGTTGGCAAAACGATCCAGATGTAATGACCCAGATACTCATTTCGTCACTCTTCTCCATCCAGTGGGGCTCTGCATGAACTGTAGCAATTTTACCCATGCTGTCAGACCTGCCAGACAGCTCAAGTGTGATGCCATGGGAGGCTGCAGAGATCAGGAACATAGAAATAGCGCAGATTTAAACACTAAACAGAGTTTTCAACAGGGAAGCCATGGAGTTATCGGGGGAAAAAAAGAAAAAAAGGAAAAATCAAAGTTGTTACTGTGAAGTTACAGTGTGCTGCACAGAAATTGGAAATAGTCAAATGGCAATTAAAGAGAGCCGGCTGAGCTACCAGCGCAGCGGCAGCAGTATGCCCTTTAGGGTTACTTCATATGCTGGAGTACTCTTCTGCGTCTGCAGAAATCCATRAAGGGGAGCAGAAGCAGATAGAGCAGCAGTTTGAGGAGCTGTAACCACTTCTGCATTTGCATTGGAATCAGCATGAGGAGCTCAGCGTGGAAACCTTGTAAAGAGTGCACTGTAACCCTTTAGATGATAGGACAAACATTGCCATCCTGCTGATTTAGTGAGGCAAAGACTGCAATTTTAGAATTTATGAGATGTTATACAGGCTTCGTGTGGGAAACGCTTATGAGTTYTGAATTGCTTGATAAAATAGTCATGAGGGTCATCATTGCTAAGATTTTCAGAGGGGGAAAAAAACAAACCAASAGCAGAAGACAATAGCACAATCAGGTTTCCATAGGCTTTCAGGGCATAACTTGTTTCTATTTTCTAACGAAAGTGAGATTTTAAATACTTTGGTTTAACCCTGAGATATTTTTTTTTCTATTTCTCATTTGCCTCAGGAATGTGTTTAGCCATAGCAGGACAGACTTTTTAGTATTTAAAAAATAGCAATCAAATGCAAAGGCATCCTGCCAAAGGGGAGGGAAGCAGCGTGCAGGCTCTACAGAAAACCTTTCCACCATTCAGTAGTTTAAACATATTCTTACAATTTGATCTCAAGATATGGCAGCATGTTAACAGAAGAACAATATTGTGTCCGGGATAAATATTCCTGTACTGCTCACTGGAGCATTTTTGCTGGCAAAAAAACTCAAAGTCAGCTTTTGCTTACCTGTAAAAGAATAGCCTGTGCTGTGCCAGATGCTGATGAGAAGTTAATCAGCTTTTTGTATGGATACATTCATTGCTAAAAATATGAGATTAGAGTACAATGGAGGTATAATTGGTATGTTGTGTAAGAAAGCATGAGAACTGCACCTTGTATAATTTGGTGGTAGGCCAGATATTTTTAGGGACATAYGGTTTACTGAACGAAAAGTTTTCTATTCTTGTGTTATGTTATGTGTTGTCTAATGAGGAATTCCACTACTTAGTTTTAATGCTGTTTCTTACACTGGAGAGGTCTTTGAATTCCCTTTCAGAGACTAAATTACGCACTTCTGTTATTTAATATATATTTGCTGTTGCACATATAGAAAAAATAGTATTTCTGTAAGATGTCAAAAGCAACCACAAAATGGACAGAATTTTGGGACAGGTCCCCAAATGTCTCTATGCAGAATCTGAACAGCAAGTAATTGCAGTAAGATTGCTGCAAAAAATGATTGCTGTGTTCTCCTCATAGTATTTATTACCTGAMTTTTTCATGTTTGGTGTTCATGTTTGGCTTTCCTGTTCAGCGTTTTCAGTAAGGAGGGGCAAAATTGTACTGGTATGTGCATATTTCTGATCTGCAAATCAGTCCTACTGAGTCAAGGGTTATTTTGTGTCTTAAAGTTCCCATTCCTGAGGTCATTAAAAAGTTAAGAACTTCAATTGTTAGCCATCGTGTTTCATGAAATTAAGTTCATTTCCCATAAYTTTAGCTATCTAGCAGCTAAATATTGAGCCCAAGCTAATCATCCAGGCTCTTTCAATAACAGCAATAACAATAATAATGCATCTCCTGGATTTTAAGTAGCTTCTTTCATTGAAAGGGAGGGACTCATGGCTTTTGAATGCTTGGGGTTGACAGTGTTGTGAATATGGAACTGAAATAGTATTAAACAAAGACTGACGTGCAGTAGCATGTGGGTAAATAGATAGTAAATGACATTCTAATAACTTGCTATACTTTGAWGAAGTACTTTAAAATTCATATTCTCCTTTTAGAACTTCCAATAAATATACTAATTTAATCTGATAGTGACTAGAAGCACTCAGCTGCTGAACCCTTCTMGATTTCACTTAATAGCTGTCCACATAACTCCTTTGGCTTGCATTTTTATGTATTTCTATTTTGCAGAGCTGAACAAACACTGCATTATTTTATCAAAAACAATTAGGAGACTGTTAGCTGCAAATAAAGGCCAAGCTATTATACCCCGACAGCATAAAGGAAAACTGTAGCTTATGTAGGCTGATTAAATGGTGTATATTTAATTTTCCTTCCAAGCGAAGAAAGTCAAGGATGTCAGCTGCTGAAATTCGCWGAAGACAGAATGTAGCAGGAGCCACATGGGCTGAAACAATGATCCAGGCAAATTCAGTATGTGGTGGCTCTTACAAGAAATTTGAATAAAGAACTGAAATACAGYATCGAGTAGGACATTCTTGGCACAAAACAGAAGAAATACCACCCTGAAAGCTCTAACTTTCTRATGTTTATGTCCGTGGTATCGTAGATGGTGATGTTCTCTCAKATGCTACTATTTTCTCTCATAAAATGAATTTTAAAATCAATACATTTTGGCAAATGTTGGCTTTTTAAATTGCAACTATGTCACAGCATATATAGTCACGTGCATTCCCATTGTGTATATAAATGCTGGTGTACCTGGAGATAAACGAGTGCCAGAGCTAGTGATAAAAGTCTCCATCCAACTGCATGGCAGGCATAGTTCCTTCTTCATTTTGAAAGTGCACAGATATGGGTATAACCATATTTGAAGTGGGCCAGCCTACCTGGATTTTCCCGTCACAGCTTTCCCTGAGTATGTGGAGAGTATCGGTTAAGATACACAAACATAAAATCAGCAATACAAAAGCCTAAATGAGACTCATGTATATTGTAAGCTGATCACCTGAGATAGCAAAGCGTATGCCAAGAAGTAGTGATAYAGAAAGAATAATGGGCAGAAAAGGTCCAGACAAGATCGGGAAACCAGTTGGGAAAGACTTTCAGGTAAGCGAGTGGCAGCCGCTGCTCGGAATAGGTGCTAAAGCCCTGATGAAACCGCAGTGGTTGCAGAGCAAAAGTTCCCTTTTGCTTCCACACGATCTCAGTGAGGCTGAGGATCAGAAGTTCACAGAGACAGATCCTGCCCTATTAAGCTCAATTTTTACCAAGGAGTCAGAGCTAATATTTGTATCTTGCAGTACYGAGACATAAAAGGGAGTGAATTAGGGACATAGGTTCAGACCCACGACCTTCATTTTCCGAAAAACCTTCTGAGAGCATTCCTTATACTTACTAGAATCTCAACAGGAATCTTGTACGTTTAGCCTTTCTTTACTGTACACAAAGTATACTGGCCAAATTCTTGGATCTTAGTGCAGAAATYAGTTCTTCTCTAAGAATTAATTTTTCTTAAACATTATTTCACTCATTCTAGAAAATGGCCTGTGTTAATTCCATGAACAAACCCCTGGTGAGGGCAGGTCTGGGTCTCAGGTTTATCTGAGTSAGGTTAAAAGTCTATTAAAAAATTATACTTGAAAAATGTCTTAATTGGAAAAACTGTCTCAGGTGTGTGAGCCATCCTCCCCATCCCCTTTTTTCCACTGCTTTTGTCCCAGACAGCATGTGGGTTAACAGAAAACCTTTCTGTTTCTCCTATGAAATACTTCATTCTTTGTGTCTAATAACATGGAGAGGCTTCCTGCAACTTTCAGATATGAATATTTAAAATAAGGCTTGGAAAGGAAAAAACAAGTGACATTGTCTTATAAATATCAAAGCCACTTACTTGTTTCTTCTACTGCCTGAAAAATAATCAGTTTTCTCAGTGTTTTGTGYCTGAGCAATATAATTCTTCAAAGATTTTAAGGGCTTATTTTCAGGTCCTTTTAAATTGGAGCTCTTACAAAARTGTATACCCTTCTCTAAATAGCATTTCTTTTTTCATAAGCCCATGTTAAAGTGTCTTGAAAAAGAAATCTGTCAGAAACAGGTACATCAAAACAAGAAAAAAAACGGGTTTTCTTTATGTGAAAGCCGGTTCAAGCCACACTGGAAATGTAAAGGGTTCTTACAGTAAATGTAAATATAATTAAAGTCCCTTAAAAAACCCCAAACAAACMCAAAGTGAAATTTCTGGTCATCTTACTTGTGAATCTGCAGTACACTGATTTTAAYGGGACTACTCAGGTGCTTCAGTCAAGCATCTGCTTCAGTGTTTTGCTGAACTAGACAGTCGGGTTACATCCTGGGTGTGTGCACAGCTCCCACCACCAACAGGAGTTAGACCAGAAATTTAGGGATRAACTGCAACTCATAATACTTCCTCTCTCGCCTTGTTCTGGACTCATTCTCCTCCTCTGCAAAGCTCCCACTAAAGATCACAAGAGAAATCAGCACYGTTAAAGCAAGAGGAGGAAGGGGMAGACATTTTCCTGCTTCATGKCTCGATTCAGTATTGCCTAATTACTCTTGCATCAGTGGGAAGCCATCGCCCCATGACTATTATATTCAAAGAACATCACATTAAAGCAGCCCACACCTACCTAACTCTTCCTGTATTCTGCGGGCATCTGCTTTTCTTTGTTGTCATGTGAATGTGGGACTTACTGATTCTGGCTTTCATGTTAAAATCAATGGGATTATTCACAAAAGCAAGCGTTAATACAGTTTGTTCCCCATGGTACAGCTTCGTTTCTGAAAGACCACCAGCGTAGTTCATCCCAAACGCTCTTTTATTCTCAAAATCCGTCAGTCTTCATCACTGAAGTCCTGAACACAACCCTTCCCATTCACTGGGATGATGACACCACATTTGCATGTACAACACCTGGATGTCACTAGAACCGGTGTCCTAAAGCCATGCCTGTTTGTCAGGACAGCTGGGTGCCCCACAGCTACGTTCCCTGGAGTTGYAAGGTGAAATTTAAGAGCACATCCTTGCTTTAAAAGCAGACTGAACCTGTAGGCAAGGGGGGAGCTGTGGTGGGCTCCAGCAGCTCCTCTGTCCTGATGGCTTGGGGATTTGGAGGACAAGGTGAACCCCAGGGCTGTCCTTTAGTGCATGTTGAACGTATATTTGTAATTGAGCCACACAGTATACTAATATTTGAGCTACTTTTGGAGCAGAGCTTTAAATTCACATTTTATTCTGTAATTTTGCTGCATTACCTTGTAAATGTTTTATACCACTTCTGTCTAGACACGGCAAAATGAACCAGAAGGTAGATGGATATGGTTCGCAGCATGGGCTGCTCACACCGCAAGCGGTCAGCCAGTCCCTAGGCTATATTTGTACATTATATTCAGCATCTCATAAGTCCACTTGCATAGTGCTTCTATTAATGGCATTAATTTAGTATTTGGAAGCTTTTTTAAGCAATCTTCATAGAAATCCACCTAGAAAAGTCCTTCCTATTTTGCTTTTCTGTTTTTTCCCTTTTTTGTGTGTGGCCATGTTTTTTTTAAAAGCAAAAGAGAATTTGCCTGATAGTTGGTGTAATAAAATATGCTATGGTCAGGTAAYTGCTGGTGACACTTGATCTGAGGGGAAAAAGCATGTTGAGCTGCTCTGAGCTTTTAAAAAATAGGAACTTGTTTTTCRATAGACGTTTGTTTTCCTTTGAAACAGTAAGCATACTTCGTTGTCTGGAAAGGATCTTGGAGGAGGTCTCAAGATAAGCAGCAGAAAACTCATGCCGATGTGTCTAAGAAAGTCTTTTTCTTTTCCTTATKTTTTAAGGTTCGAGATTTCAATTTTCTCCTTATCACAAAATCAKCTGAGATCAGTTCATTAGTTTGTCTTCCTAGTTCATGAAGTCAGCGGGCATCCTTCCGGAGCAGCTTGCTCATCTCAAAGGCACTGGCTTGCGTATCGGTAGAGGCTGTACTGAGTGCAGTAGAAAGCAAATATGTTTGTTGTGCTCCGTGCTTTCCTTATCCATCTATTTCATTCCTTCACTGGAGCATGAACTTGCTGTTACATTTATAGGTTTCTGAAAGAAGGTGCAGAGTCTCCATGTGTGGCACCGCAAGGGTCTGATCTGAGCCAAGCCTCCTGACTCCAATGGGATGTCCAGGGAATTGAGGGCATTCGATTATTATCGGGTAACACTAAATAACTGATCTGGGAGAACCGTCTCCCTGGTAATCYCTCTGGGATTACATGCCTAGGGTAGGTTTTATGAGTATTGCCCTCACGGTCTTAGAGCAAGTGTGGCAACAGCTAAGAATTGGGCCATGATTTTCCTTGACTTTGAAGAAGAATGATGTAGATTGATTTGTTATCCCAAACTTCATAAAGGCTGAGTAAGATCCAAAGAACAAAACCTAAAGAAATGAAAAGAGAGTTTGAGAGGAGGTACTGTCAGGAAGATGGAGGAGAGTATTACTAGATATTAATGCACTTTAGATCTGTCAAGCAAAGTGGAGCTTTTCATTGGAAGGTACCAAATGAATCAAGAGCTTTGATAGCCCTTTGCAGCTTTATAGATCACAGAACCCGTGACAGAAGACATGGGTATCATTAGATGTGTTTTACAGATAGAAGAAGCAAACAAAATTCAAATGGCTTGCAAAATGGCAGCAGAAAAGAGTCAGGCACTGAGGCAAAACTGACCCAATACTCTTCTCAAAAATGTCATCTTGGATTGCTGTAGACTCGCCATTTGCAAGCGCTTTTTTTTTTTTTGAAGGAAATGTATGCATTAAAAAAATTTCAAACAATTTGTCKTACTTATTCCAACATACTATTAATTTTGATCTAATTTTTTCTGCGTATCACTCTTTATTCTGTGAGACCATCCAATAAGGCAACAGAGTGGCTCTACAGATTGTAGGGAGAGCGGATCCTGCAGTTGCTGTGAGGAGTGACGTTGGTATTGCATGCAGTTGCTCTTTAGACARCTGAATCAGACTCTCTGTACTACACTTGTTTWCAGAGAATGACAAGCCAGGCATGGTATCAAAAAACTAAAGATCAAGTTTCCAGAGTTTGAAGGCAGAGCAAAGATAAAATGAAGAACATGGAAATTCCATTTTATTTAGGGCTGGCAGAGAAAAGCTGTATCAGATTAGGCCGTAACCTGCCTGATGGTGCTAGATTATGGAAAACATCTAGAAACTAAATCTGTGACACTAAGATGWGTTTGCTAAAGGTTCCAGCAAAATAGTAGGCTATAGCAAACTGGTTTGGGGGGAGTAGTAAGTTGGTTTGTGTCAATCATCCTAACTTTCTATAATTTAAACTTTCTCCATTGTAATTTAAATTTCTCTGTTCTTTTGTATTAATACTGAAAATACCAGCAGTGGTAGGTTGGGTTTGTGGTTTTTTTTTGTTTGGTTGGGGTTTTTTAAAATTTTTAAAATCCATCTGAAACGTTAGTACAATTCTGATTTTGGACAAGCTACTGTAGTATCTCAAGAGAATTGCAGTTAAAGGACTCAGTAGGTCAGATATCTGGGTAGATGACATCCACTGTAGTCTAAAAGTTTCTATCTCTATAGTGAGTTTCATACCATTCAGGAGATTTATACCTATTCAGTAGCCTGGTTTAAAAAACAGATTAGAAACTTGATAAGCCAAAAATAAATTTCTTCTGGGAATTCTGCCCAGAACTTTGCTCAAGCATAATTCCATTCACCATTTGTTTTATTGGGCACAGTATTTTTCCAAGGGAAGGTGTAAGGCTGTACTTCTTTTCCTGCCCAAATAGTAAGTTTCCCAATGTTACGTTTAGCTCTCAATCAAAACWTATTGTTGTTCCCTTCCTATAGTAGCTTAGTTATGAGACAGGATTAAAAAAAAATCAAAATAGACATTTAAAAATTTACTGAGAATTTACTCCCTGTTGTTACTTGTGCGTGCACAGTGAGTAGCCACTTTCAAACAGTTTCAGAAAGGGGCAGATGCCACAAGCACCACTACCGTAGATAAAGATTAAAAACAGATCATGGTGCCAATATAAATTATGTTATATGATATAAATATGTATATATTTTATTATATAAATATAAATACTATACAATATTCTCAAAGGATCCCAGATTGCCAAAGACATGGATTTAGGTCCTTTTTTTCAAAAAAGCTAACCAAACAAATAAAACAAATGCTAACCTATTTAARTATCTAAATGGTATGGAAAATATGGAAAAGGGAATAAAAGTTCCCTAGATGACTTTGACCCTGTATTGCTCACGCTCTGTAGTCTCAGGTAGGTGCCCGCATGCACCACGTGGCCTTGTATKACTGCTATTTTGGGGAGTCATTAAATTAAGCATTCAGGCTGACTCCAGGCACTATTGATCTCCCTATTTATAATATCAATCCATTACACACAAGATTTTTTCTCTGTAGGGGGTTTGTTTTGTTCGTGGGGTAAGTCACCCGTTTTGCATGTGTTAGTGCTTGGGAGTCACTGTCGTTCCAGGTACTGTAAAGATACGATTTCACAGACTTAGAACTGAGTTTTTCAAAGTACTATGGGGATTCAGTTTTCTATAATAAGTCTCCCTTGAAAAGTTAAATGTAACAGAAAATTACAGAAAGCTTCCATAGACTTTATGTAGTTAAAAAATAACAAATCACCAAGCTTTTTCTTATATGCTGTAAAACAGGGTAATATTGTMTATTGCATATACATTGCAAAGAATAGAAATGCAGTGCACCGCACTAGCTCTTAGGATCTATTTATGTACAATAATAAGGCTAGACCAGAGCAGTCCAAGTGTGCAATTCAGTACTGAAGTGATGCGAGGCCCTGACCTGGGGCAGACAAATGCYGTTATTTCACACCAGTGGAGCATTTTCTCCATAGTTTTCTATACACGCTGCATTCAGCAGCCCATATGTCTCCACAGACTTGAAATTGTCACCTTCATAAATCTTCAAAGGGCACTTAAATGTTTAACAGACCTGAGACATGTTACTTCTGCCTCACAGCAGAGGCATACAGGTGTCACATCTGTGTCGTCTTTGGAGGCAATTATACATTGAAGGCTAGAAAGAAAAATAATATAGTGACGCCTCCACCACTGGAGAGGAGAAAACAGTGACAGCACTGGAAGGAAAGGCTGCACTGGGGGAGGAGGCAATAAATACATACATACATATATACACACACCTATATGACATGACACGCAACCCCCCCAGCTGCTTGGTGGGGGACAGCTAAACTGCAGCATCCCCTCCCAAACTCCTGATGCGACGAGGGGGCCTCGGATGTGGTCAGTGGAAAGCAGAACCATGCTGACAGAATTATTAGCCAGCTGTATCTTGATGCTTTTAAATTCCAGGAAGTATAAATACATAAAGGACATTGTGCCATTTTCTATTGCAAGATATAATCCTACTGTAAGCCTACATRGGGCTGGGTTCTTCTGGCTTTTCAGAGTAGCATCCTCGGCTACGTAATCATGCAAGAAAAGGAAAGTCTTAACTCTGTTCCTATTAATGCAATGAGGTTATATCCTTCATCACTTCAGAGTCTATTTAGTTGTGTAAGTATGAAGCATACATTTATTTCTCTTTCTAAAAGTGATTTAAGAAAAAAAAAGACTTCTGCTGTGTTAACACTTCCAGTGAGGCAAGAGCTGTTGATGGGAATATGAGAAAAATGAAACTCAGTAGGCTTTAAGAGCAGCGAAAGAGAGAAAAACTCAATTTACAGGGGGAGGAAATGAAGACAATGAAATTCCTCTCTGTTATCACAAGAGATGTCTGGGTTTTGTGTTTGTTTTCTTATGTCCTGTTAAAGGGGGGATAAAAGGAGGAGAAAAAAGAACTCAAGAAATGCAAAGTATTAACACATTATAATAATGTGTGCTGTAAAACATAAGAACTGTGTGGTAAAGCCAAATTACGATTACTGTTGGCGGTCAGGGTCAAGTTGTCTTTGCTTGATCCTACAGCCTGTTGCACAGACAAGGAGTTGTGCGTGTTTCTGGATAACCAATTTTAGCAAGTTGCAGCATCAGGGATTTAACCGTGCATCTCATTCCCTGACGGTCTGATCCAAAACCTTTAAATCCTTTCAGCTTTAGCCTAAACCCTGGCTTCATCAATCTTCCTACAATTGCTGCACTTTCAGCCGATCTTCCTGTCTCCTGCTCCTTGCTGGCAGTTGATCGTTGTTGAAATTGGCTTTGCACGGCGAATACAACAGTTCCCCACCTTAGCTGGAGAGACAAGAGTGTTTCAGAAACACAGAGGTCTTCCAGAGCAAAAGCCACATCTTACATGATTTAGTATATTTAAATATCATGGTAAATCATCTGCAGACTAGCATTYGTGTCGTGAGTGAGTGTGGTCTTTGTATTACACCTCACTGGTTCGTCACCATTATCTTTCACTAATGTTTTCTGCGGGCAAATGCTTTAAGCAATTTGGTGTGTCTGATAAGACTGAATGAAAAAAGAATATAAATTACTGTGTAAGCGCCAGGCTACTGTTTTAAAACAGCTGAAAATCTAGCTCCAACAACAGAAATATTTTAGAGAAGCTATTAAATTCTGTCTTGAAGTGTCCGCTTAAGATACATCTTTATGCAAACTGTACTTTAAAACCTGTAGTGACAAATTATGTTGTTTTGGGGAAGTGACATGTAGTATATTCTCATATTTGCAGAATATTTCTTTCCAAATTGCRTGCACTGTAACTATTTGTTTTTCCAAGAATGAGTTGGAAAGGATCCAACCGGATAAAGTGTACCCTCAGTGCCATAATGTTATGTGCACGAAATATATTTAATTCCCTTTTCAAAAAGCATTGGACTTCATAACCTTTCAGAAATATTTCGGTCAAACCCTGGAGTGCRTAGTTTTCCTCAGTCGAATACTCCAGTGGGGATCCTTGGGGAACACGGCAAAGGGGGGAGCACAAAGTGTGGCCTGGAGTTTTTGCAGGACTTTCCAGCCTTCTGTGTGCTCTTCTGGTCTGCAGTCTGCGTGCCAAGCCTATTTACTAGACTTCCCCCAGCTAAAATGTCATTTTTAGAATTAACTAACTGCTTGGGTAGTTTATACACATTGAAATGTGTTTTATTTTCCACTGCCTTGAAGGCTGTTTTATCCCTTAAGTTGGAAAGCCTCTTATCTAAATGAAACAGCCTTAATTTGTTGGATGTAGTTCATTAAATTCTTGGATAACTAGAAGTCTCTCTGGCACTTAGCAAGTGATATTAGGAAGAGAATTGCTGATCCCCCTTCTAAATGTAAGAAATTGAATTCTTTGCAAGCTGCCATGGTTYATACAAGGCATGTTTAAAAATAATTAATAACTGTTAAACTTCCTGCGCCAATTTTTACCCTTTCTCAACTACTSTAAATCCAGGTTAGGATCTTTGAAGTGAGGAGAGTTGTTAAGGATGTGAGTTAATGCCGAATTCCAGTTATCTTTTAATTTCAGTGCATCAGCTGGTATTGGTACTTAGACAAGGGTTTTCAAAGTTTTCAAAATCACGCAAGGTTTTGAGGTGGCAAATATCCTGTGGCTCCTTGCCCTCTCCCAAAGTACCGTTTATTTCYGCCGTGGGAAAGACCAATCAATGGATATCAAGGATGCAGTTATATTTTTAACTGAAGGGGTGTTCACTGAGTATTGTCTGCTTTCTAAAGGGCAACAACTATTGCCCCTCTTGTTTTTCCTGTGAACCATGAGAAAAGCTCATAGAAATGGAGAAGCTTGAAGGACCAAGTTGGGAATTATTGCTGACTCTACTTCTAAATGTAGTCGTCTTAATACTCCATACCTGCAATTGTATAGGTGGAGACATGTATTTACRAGCGAATTTTAGTTCTATAACACATGCTAATAATTCAGATGCACGAAGTTGCTCACCGCACCAGAGTGTCTGCATCTCGATATTTCTTCGTGTGGACCTCATGCCATGTAGTCCATTTTCTTTTGGGACCACTTCCATCACTTTCTTCTTGTACTGATTTTCCATCATCTTTATCTTGGTATTCTCACATTGTTTGGCTGCTCACAAGTACGTAGGACTCAGGATTTCCATCAGGACTGTCCTCCAAGTTGATGTGTTACGTTTTCCTTCGAGCCTGATCTCAGATTGATCCAGCCACCCTTTTTATATCCCCTTCATCGATTATTTCTCAAAACCACAGAGTACAAAACCAACTGCTTAAAATAATGTCCATGGCATTCCTTGAAGAATTCCTTCTCTGTGCAGCTGCTTGCCAAAGACATTAGTGTTTGCATGTTCTTTTCCTAGCAATGAGTTTCACAGGTAGTAAAATTAATCTGTCATACAACCACCCAAATTCAGTTTCTGCATTTATTCATTGTTTTCTCTCTCTCCTCAGCCAAAAAAACATATTTGTAGTTCTTACTCATACTCCTTGTAGATTTTACTTCTTTTTTTTTCAGCAGTCATGTTGTCTTCTAAAACAGGAATCTATTTCTAGTCTTTTTCTGTTAGATATTTATATAAAAAGTTAAAATGTACTTACAGAAGATCATCCTCTCTGGAGTAAATTGAAGCCGACCAACTTTTAAAAAGCAATCTTAAATAATTTGTTTTGATTATACATTACTTCCTCTTGCTTAACTTTACTATCCAAAGCAGTGGCATCTGCTGTATGGTTTTGCCATGTGGCTTTTTAGCTGATTTTATTGTTGTATTTATGTTTTCAGAGTCAAGGCACCATTCAGCTAATGGTGCCCTTGCCTTTGTGGTGCCCTGGCTCCAATTCCCATTGAGCTGGACAGTCAACATCAGCCGGGACAACTCTGTTGAGATCTGCAGGAAATATGTTCATCTGTGCTGGCTAACTTTGCACCAATTTTCAAATGTCAAGAGTCTAAATACATTTCTACTTCTGAATTATTGTTACTGATATGTAATAAGATGTAGTGAAGGTTTTGTGACAAGTGACAGTGCACGAGAACTTGTTGTTGGCAGTCAGTAGTTAAATAGATGTGCTATTAAGAGTCTGTTGTAAGCTCGCAGTCTCATTTGTGGGAACTGAGTATCTGGTACAGTATCTGGTACAGAAGGAAAAAATTATGACTGTTGCTGCATCATCATTGAAATGGTTTATTTTTCTTTGCTATACTGCAAATGAGTTTCCTAGAATTGAATATTTAGAAGTAACGGAATAGTGGGTTTTTGAAATAATTAAAAACAGGTAAATTGAAACCTTTACCAGTAAGTATCCCATGTGACTTTGTGATTGAAAAAATTATAGCACAACATGTCTCACAAACAGGTAAGATAGAACAAAATAATGCTAGCATGGCCAAGCAGGATATCTCTTTTTTTTTTTCTTTTTTTCTCCTGATGAGTGTGACTGAAATGTTGCAATAATAAACAGCTCGTTAGTCAGATGTTTTCAATTAAAGCTTTCTATGTTTCATCTGTTATTTTTATACGGGGTGGGTAGTTGATGCATTCAACATTACAAACCGTCTGGATGTACATACTTCCACCAGCTAAAAAAATGCATTAAAATGCAAATGATCATGCTCCAGCCCTTATGGAACACTCCAAAAAGCACAGTGGGCATTCATACAATACCTCTCATTCAACTTACTCCAAGCATCTTAATGTATAAATGAATAGCTGATTGTACCTCAACCTCTGAAGTAACCCTATTAAAATAACTCTACACAGCAATTCATAATTGGAAGAACAATGCGTACGAGATTTATAGATAAGTGAAAATTAGGCTGCTGTTCCAGCTATTCCTGCCCTTACGTGCTGTGCAACCTGCTGTAGAAATAATTTCATTCTAAGACTTTTTATAGTTCCAATAGTCTCATACAGACCAAAGAAAATGAGTTAACAAAAGTAACATGAAAATGAGAGAAGTTTCTTTTCTCTGCTATGTCTTAATCTCTTCCTTTAAAATTATTTTGAAGAAAATCTCAAAGTATTTTGAGAAAGAAATAGTAGTGAAAGGAAATATGTGTGCTTAAAGGTCATTTTTAAAATAATGAACCATCTGCAGCTAATAAAAATTGATAAAAATGTTAGTGAGTTAGAAAACTTCTAGAGGACAATTGTGCATGATTGTAACTTTTAGKTATTTTGCCTTTTTAAAATTGTCATTTAAATTAAGATGTACACTGTGAGATATAAAGTACTTYCATGTTAATCACAACCACATCCAAAAGGACTGAAAAATACCACATTTGGTATGATTTTGCTTAGATGGTTTGTACCATCACTTGTTTTTTGCTAGAACACRGAGTCTTGCAAACAATTTAACACTTAAATACCATGAACCTAAAAAAAATTCAGAGAAATATGGATGTTTAGAAGGAAAACTAAACAAATATGCAGGCTGAATATTTGCTTCATGTTCTGTCATGAGAGCATGGAAGACCCAGGGAAGCTGGATTTGGATCACTTGAACTGTGAGAAAGATCAGAAAAAGAGGAATGAGGTGGCCCTATTTTTGTCCCCGGGCTTTTCCTTAGCACGTACAATTCATTCTCTTTGTATTTTGTATAAAATCCTGTTTTCACAGAATATGGCATTGAAGTTGAAATCATTCTTTGGGTATATCCCTCCCTTTTCCCCAGAAGTCAATCTGATTTTGTACTGTRAGGAGAAATAGCATCTTCGGCAAAGCTGGTGCTGAGTATCTATCAGTAAGTGCATAGTGTTGTCTCCAGTAAATTCTTGTAACACAGGTGGTCGTGTCTGGTACAGAAATCGTGGTGTCATAGAAAACTGTAGGTTGGAAGGGACGTGTCAGCCTTGCTCTCCAGCACATCAGCTGCTCCCTCCAGCTTGGTGTCATCTCTGAACTTGCTAAGGATGCGTTCTGTCCCCTCGACCTGATTGCTGACATAATACTCAACGGGKTTTTTGGGTGTCCATAAGTATTATAAAAATACTGATTGATAACATTTTATGGTTTTAAATATCCCATGTCTTTTAGTGTGGTTATTGCAGAAAGCCGACATGAAATCTGTGAATTCATCCYGCATTTTCAGAACTCAAAGTTAGAATTATATTTGGAAACGCGTATTGACACAGTCCTCTCCGAAGTTAGATATCATTTGTACAGGTATAAGTTTGCTTACCTCTTATTTCTCTACTGAAGAAAAGTATGCTTTTTGCTGGAGCATATTCTTTCTTCCTCAAAAGTTTTACATCATAGAAAAAGAAGTAGCTCTAATATTTTTCATAACCTGTTCCTGGTAAACTGGATGTATTGATGTTCTCACTTCAAGCATGGAATTGGATGCAGCCATTTTGGGAAAAGCAATTGTTGTTCTGGAATAAGTGTTTCACAGAGAGAGTTCATCAGGATTGACTGTTTGATGTATGATTTATGGTATCCTTTCATCCCTGATAATTTCTGTGGGAAGAATAGCCCTTGGATTTTAGTTGCATCTGAGGCATTCACTATTGCTGCAGGTACCAAGCAAGATCTGTCCTAGAAGGCAGTGGATGTCTCTGATCTCCTTCTTCAGGGACTGACTCTTTGTCTAAGGCATTTCTGACTCCTTTTACCTAATACTGTGTTATGCTCTAGAAATATTCCACCGTATTAACTGAGCAAATGCTCAATTTAAGACCGGTTTAGATTACTGAGAGATATTTTTTAAGAAACATCTTTTGGTTTTGTACACACTGACTTAGTGTGCACAAAAATGGTATCTTGAAGACTCGGGGGTTTAAGCAAGATATTGGTTCCATTTCTGTGCATAGGTAGCTATGGTGATATGCAAAATTCGGAATCCATTCTGAAACCCTAGAAATGAGAAAAAAATTCAAAGAATAAGTATTTGAAAATATTTTGGTCATATGTTGATCTGATGCACTTTTGCGAAATGTACAGATATATTTRTATTAAAAACCATAGTGCAGTTTTTCTCTTTATTGGACTAAATTTATTTCTGGTTTAATGATAATGAATTTGGTAAGAATGGCTGGATGACATAAATGAATATATTTAAATATCAAACTTCCCATGAACTCTGTGTGATAATAGAAAAGAGAGYTGGAGAACACTGTTTTGAGTGTCTGTGATGTAGTAATTGGAGTATATTCATTTCACATGACTGTCATTAGGGAAGACAGACAAAATCCTGTCATTGAGTTTTGTAGGTGTGATTCCCATGTATGGACATTCTCTTTAATCAGTGAAAGGGATTGCTGAAAGATAAACTATTGATAGTTTTGACTTTGGTCTCAACAAAAGAAGGAGAGAGAGAAGAAACACACGTTTCTTTGAAGGATGAGGCTGTCAATCCACTTGAYGGGAAGTTCCTAGTCCTGTACTGTTGCTAGGTGATGTGTGACAGAAAGGGTATTTGAACCAGCTTTGAAATCTGTGTTGGGATTGTTAACGGTAAAATTAATGCAGCTAGGAGGAGCATTTTGTTTCTGAGGGTCGCACTGGTGCACTGCAGCAGTTCACAGCTGCTTCAGAGGCAATGCAGAGGTGATGGTCCCTTTGCAAGGAGAGGTTTGGGGTGTGACACTTGCTGTGGGATTCTCTCACCTCCGGAAGCTAGACATCTCCTGTAAAGGGCTTGCACCTGCACCTTGTGTACTCACTAGGCAGAACACAGACTGTCAGGTGGGTAATTTATTCCTCTGTGACACAGGTGGGGAAATATCTGCCGAGGGMGGTGCTTCACTCTGTGCTTGGCTGTAGATGCAGATGGAGTGACTGGGCAAGATGAGACACTTAACCTGTAGAGACAAAGATAAGAAGCAACTCTCAAGTATCATCATGGACCCAAGAAGTTGTGCAGACCAGAACAGTGTGCTTTAGCTACCAGAGATGGTACAAAATCACTTCAACAGGGTATTAGAAAGTAATTCCTACCCTTATTTGGTCTTCTGTGCTGGGCAGCTTGCACTGCGGAGTTCAGTTGGATCAATTCAGTGGAGTCAGGGCTTTGGAAGTCTGCTGAAGTCCTAAGGTAGCCACAGGGGTAAGTGGTCTGATTTTAAGAGAAACTTAGTGTTTCTTATTCATACTGCCCCTACTACAGCTACCTACCTGATGTTTGAAGTGTTAAGATTTGATATTTTGAAATCTGGGTCAAATATATGAAGTAAACATTATCTATCTATATATATATACACACATGTATGTATATACATTTTGGTTGATAAACACTCTGTGATAAGGCATTCCTGAAGATCTAAGACTTTGTTCTATTTGAAGAAAATCTGTGGGAGTTTTGCCTTTGACAGAGTCACAAAATGTAAGATCCTATTTTAGCAAGGTTCTTCATTTAATTTAAGCACAAACTTGAGTGTTTCCTGGAAAATTCTGCATATGTAGCTATCTAATTATGCTTCTTTTCCTCCATCTCCCCTCTCCTGGGATACATAAAGAGCTAGAAAAATAGAAATGCAGTTTTGAATGYTTGGAAATCGTATTCTGATGAGCAAGGAACTAAGATGAAATTCTGTTGCTGATTTTTTTAACCTCTCCAGTCTTGAAGTTATCAGGACACAAATATAACAATTTGGGATTACGATATAGAGTCTAGGGAATTCTGAAGTACCCACATAGCTATGTAATATAGTTCAAAAATCTACAACAAAAAGTACMATTCTGCCCAACCCTGCTTTACTGAAACTTTTGCTTCATTAAATACAGTGTTTTAAAGTAAGGAGTATGGCATATTTTTAGTACCAGAAACAGAAAGCATTTGGAAATTGCAAGTCAGATTGACAGAAGTCATGAAAATAGCTGATAAACACTGAATTTGTGTATAGGGTTTGATGAGGGTTTATTTGTGTGGTGGTTGGTTTGTTTGTTTTTTGCTTTTGTTTGGTTTTTTTTTTTTTTGACATCTACGTCTTGGAGCCTTTGGGATGCCTTTCATACTTATAGCTTCAGTAGGCCTCAAGTATTTTAATTGACATTTTAAAGGCAGTGTTTTACTGTGTGAGATGTGTGAGAAGATGGTTGCAGCTGATAGCTGTTTGGGGGCAGGGAGTGTATGACATTTTGCCTGCACAGGAGTCAATGTTGTATAGATAATGTAGTACACACTGCATGTAGTCTATACATGTAGTTTAGTCTATAATGACTCCTTTAGATTGTTTGCATTGTAAATTAATGTCTTCAAACATCAAAAAATTTCCAATAGTACTTTAATTGCACAACTGTTCTAGCAACCCAGACGTTCTGGCTGAGTCTTTTGGTAATCATCCAGTTTGGCCATCACATTGTCTGTAACTATTAAACCCTGAGGAAAATCTTTAGCATCGAACAGATTCTTTTACTGTTTAATGTAGGTCTGGGATCAGAGACAGCTGCTCTCAGAGATGGTGCTGCAGCTTTGAGAGGCATTAGCAACAAAAGGCAGTGCATTRTATCTGAGGTGAAACCTTGGCTGACCTGCTGCCCCTTGGTGTGTTTAAATCAGTGTTTGAGTTTCACTGAAYTGCATGGCAGCTTTTATATAAATGTGTGGCAACGTATTAAAAAAACAGTTTTCACAGACAGATGGTGTGTTGCAAGTTTTCAGAAAAAAGTTTAAAGAGATGGGGATGCTATTAAAAGATGTTACGGCATTTACTGTAATGTGCAGAGCACACATTAATTGGAATGTAAGTGTTAAGAGCTACATTTTAATAACACCAACCACAGCTGAAAGCAGTCTTCGTGGAGATTGTCAGTAATGTGGCTGAATAGCCTCTTTAAGTTTACATTATTTTTATGATTTCCAGTGAAAGGAGAATACAACAGGAGAAAGTTTTGGAAGTCTGACTGAAATCTATTTTTATCCGTCTGTCTACAGGATCCTGGTTTCTAACAAAACATCATTATTCACCGTTTGTTCACCAATGTTGTAGGAATTCCATAWGCTTTTATTTTAATTTTTTTTTTCATGTTTCTGGCTATTTTTTTTTTCCTATTTTCTATTTCTGTTTTGGATTGATTTAAGGTGTATTTTCTTTTGATAGTTTTGTCAAGACAGCAAAACCAAATAGAGAGGGCTTTTTACCAAATAAACAGGTAGCCCTCTGGCCAACTCTTGCCTCAATTTGACATGGTTAAACTTATTTTTAATGGATTCTAAAGCTGTTTGTGCTGCCAATACCATCCTTGTCACCTTCTCTGTATTTGCCTGCTCACAGTTTGCATCTCCCTCCGGGAATCTGTCAGCCCTTTAACCACAGAGGTGTCCCATCAGAAACGTTGGCTTTCCTGACGTGGTTTCAGGGCAAGTCTTCAGACAGCTCAGTCTGAAGCTCCTGCTAGACTTTAGTGGAACGAAAAAAACAAGCTAACACCTAAACCTTTTGAGTATGGGAGGCAAAAGGATGCTACTTTGCCAAAAAATGTCAAACCAGACTTAATAAATCCTTGTGCTACAAAGGAAACTTTGAGTTACGTGGGCACTGTCGATAGCCTGCTGCTTATTGAGCATCCCATGGGCGTGTTCCCTAACATAATAGAGCTTCAGTAGCTCAGGTGTTTAAAAAATGACTATAATCGATATTGAATAGGTATAATTCTTCTGAATGTCTCTAAAAGAGCTCAATATGTTCACAATAAGGCACCAGTCTAGCAAAGAGCTTACGCCAAAAACCAATCTGTCCACTCGTGAGCCAGTGTATCAAATGCGGCTCCAAGCAGCAGCAGACTTTCAGTCTCGTTCCTGAAAATGGAATTATCAAAATCAAAATAATCCGATTTACATAAAAGAAGCTAAATTTGGTCTTGCTGCTTAGTGTTTTTCCATGTGCTTTCCTATCATCTCCCCAGGAAAACTTGCTGACATTTTAAAAAGGGCTTTGATTTATAGAGCTTCCACAGTCTTCAAGGTTTTGATAAAGGATATTTCGCTCATCTCCTTAGTAGTGTTTGCAGCTAAGTGTGGGTAATAAGGGAGCAGAGCTGTTCATGAGGAATGYGAAGAGCTGACAGTATGCTTTGGTATCTAAGTTTGAGAGCTTCAGATCTAAGAACCAAAGAATATGACCTCATCAGTTAAGGGCTAAGTTGTCACTSACCAGTGGAAATGGAGCTGTCAACCTTAAAGAGCAAATAAACCCATGGCAGGGGTCAAAAAGGGCGTGAATCCTGTTAGTATCAAAATTATTCTCTTTCACTGAACTTACAGTAAAAATACCTATTTTAAATTTGTGGAGCACATTGCGGGTTACACTGAGATAGCCCAGGATATGCAGTGTATGCCCTTTATTAATAGGTGCTGGATGGCGGCCAGGTAATGTTTTGCTGTAAGGGACTCTGTGCTTCAAACTTTGTTAGACAAGTCTTAAACAGAAGAGAAGAATTCAACATTTTACTCATGCAAACTCAGCAACCCAAAGAGGACGGTCTAATTTCTTGCCTTTAAAACCTGGAGAAAAATCCTGTGATTTGGAAGACCAAATTCATACTCACATTGCCTGATACGCCACTTACGCTGCACTTCTAAAAACCTTACTGAGCCAGTCCCAGATAACTTCTCTTTTGATGAATTTGCTTTGGAAAAACATCCCATTTCAAATACGTTTCTTTTTTATTCTGTGATGCATGGCTAATGAGTATCTTAGACTAATTAGAGTATGATCCATCATAGAGACATCCTATAGCTGACTATAAATACAAAGGAAAAAGGTTATCTTCTTTCTTCTTTTGTTGATGTGATTGCATTTCATCACCAAGAGTGAAACTGTGAGCAAGAGGTTCAGCCAGGGAAAGGAAGAAACGAATGACAAATAAAACCAGATAGACAATCCTGTTCAGTTTGAGTTGAGAAAGAATAATGCTCTTCCCAGACAGGCCCTTTAGCAGAAGCATTTATGAGTCTGATTTTGGGTTTGAAACGGTAGAGAGTAAAAAGCAGATGAGTTCTCAACTCCCAGAGAAATTAAACAGCGCCTTGTAACATTTAGCCTGTAAATAAAAGAGAAAGTAACCCATCTAGTAATACGCCATCACTAACTCAGTAACTTCAGGACATTTCTCTAACTTTTCTCCTAGATGTAAATTAACACAATTTTTGTCTTTCTCCTTCAAATTCCCATCTCTGGAATGCAACTACTATTTTTATATCTCTCTTCTGTTTTTCTCTTATGTGAAAGCCTGTCATTAACTTGTTTATCTATGAAATCTTCTTTGTCYCAGAGCACAATCATATTCCTTCTTTCCAGAACCCTCAAATAGGATTATTCTGTCTGTTTTCCTGCAACACTTGCCATCATACCCAATATTTAATGAGGCTCAGCATTTTATGGTAGACAGCCTTGTAGTTTCTTTCCAGTTAATATGGCATACTTCAAAATGCTCTCCTAAACCTTGTGAAGTATTTGGTGAACATACGCATAACTCCGTTGCCTACGAGCAGGTATGATACCAATCAGGAGGTGCCCTTTAGGCTGAGGTCTTGATAAAGGATTTGCTGCAAGATCCATGGAAAAAGGATCCATCATCTTAAGCTTATCATCCTGTTACACTAGATTTTATTTGTATCGGTCGGTGGAGATCTAGATTCTTATTCAAAARTTATTAAATATTAATATACTGTACCGTAAACACTAAACATATGCAGACAGTGGGGGAAAAAGGTTCATGTGAGAGTGAAATGTAAACTGCAGTATGTATTTGTGTTGGTTTTGAAATCATTTGATCTCTATACAGAATCTGTCATCCCATAGTGATACTATTTGCTGGCCATTTTTTAGTATTTGTACCAGACTGAAAAATCTTGCCTTTTAGGAAACCTGAGCTTTCAAATTATACTGGCCATATTCAAGGGATTGAATTCAGTCATGCAGGGCTTCTTTTCATCTGTCTTTGCCTTGATAAACTTCATCTTGAGGCCAAGGACCAAGCAGTTTTCCTAGTTTGAAAAGCACTGAGTGCATTTCTTGGAAATGCTGCAGCCTAATAGAAACTAGTAGAGTTGCAAAATAACCTGAAATTGTTTCTCACATGCTTATGCTACCAATGAAGCTGAGGTTCAGGCTATTATTAGCTGATAAAAATCATTGAATGTATCTTTCCTTCACAGAAATGTTATGTAGTAATTTCTATATTGGATAGAAACCTGAAAAAAAGACTAAAAACTAAATATAAATGGAATATAGCTCATAATTTAAATAATGTATGGCCTTTTGGACATGAAGAAGAAAGAGGAGGGCATTATCAAAATTTCATTATTCATTTCATATTGTTTAAGAGAGTTAATTCCAGACAGTCTTCTTAATTCCTTAGGAAAAACTAAGTTTTCATTTTGAGCTTTACCTAAAATCCATTAAAATCATAGAGAATCTCTCTGCTGAGGCCAGTAGCCTTTGGACAGATTGTGTTATTTTGACAAGCAAAACAGTTTATGTATGCTTAACTTCTGAGGCAAAATAACTGAGAATAGGAATGTGCAGCTATCAGTTGGACAGCTTTTAGTCTGTACTGTACCAATACAGAGCTCAAAAGGCTTTGAAAGATTTACAGTAGTGATTTTCTTTTTATTCTGGGTTAATAACTTTAAATATTTTAATGAATAATTAACCAATTAGAACCTAGTGCCATCATGTTTAAAATGTTCAAAATAACACAAGTTTTCAAAATTGAAGTATTCGCAAAAATATTCACCTCTTTTAGTATAAGTATTTGCAAAAGATTTTTAACTATTTTGTAATGTATTTACCTGCAGGATCCAAAATTGCGCGAACTGTTGGATGCTGGGAACCTAGGAGGTCGACTGGAAAATCGAATGATAACTGTTGTTTATGGTCCAGACCTGGTCAATATATCGTACTTGAACTTGGTGGCATTCCAAGAGGATATAGCAAAGGTATATACACATTCACCTGTGTCATATAAAATCAAAATGTKTTTAAACTATTGTTCTGAGACATGGATAAATGAGATAAAAGTAGAGATTGCTATGAAATGAACCTCAATTCTGCTATAGAGCTGTGCTGCTCAATACCAAAGAAGAAATGTGCAATCATTTTTTTCTGGGAGTTAATCCCACAAATTTTTGCCCCCTGATATGTGKGCTCATCTTCAAAACATTGCTTGTAAAGCCCAAATAAGCATTGTGAAAATAATGGTGCATGCAAATTTTTACTCAGCTATAAGATGTATACTGTGACTCTCCAAACACCTATCAATATCTTTCAGTAGTTATCACCCCTTTATGCTTGTTCAAAATGTGTGTGAATTATGGATCATCTGTGAGAACAAAGTTTGTAAACGGTTGACTTTTTAAGGTTGAGTAGTATATCAGAGTAGTGGGAATCTACAGCTCTACCTTGTATACTCAAGTATGTCAGCAATCAGACACTTAATTAAACTTGCACACATGACCATTTCTGCTCATGTTCAAAGGTTAATTTTAAGCAYTGCATTTTGTCTACTGATAGCTTTTGATAAGAATTATGAACTCAAGGTCGTTACTTTAGCAAAGTATTTTTTCCATGCAGGTATACATCCCTTCATTTCTGTCCAACACACCATGTAAAACACAGTTGTGTGTGACAAGCAAGTTACGATTGATATTAGTACATGTTGGGGTTTTTTTTTTCCTTCTTCCAATTTCTATACGACTCARTTGTGTTTAATGAAGTGGGAGCTCTTTGCTTTATCTATTCCAAACTGACATTCAAAAGCTACTCCTCTTTCCACTTCCATTCAGGTAGATAGACTTATGACAGCCTCCAGATAGCCACGCACAGAACACACTTCCRTATGGTTTGCATCCTCGAGTCCACTAGACTGCGCTAAAAAGATAATTTCTCCATAGACTGCTGTTACTTAATAAAAGCAGGGAGTTATTTTGTCACCCCACAGGCAACAAGGATGGTCAGACGAGATGAAAGGGCATAGGCTGAAAGCCTTAACCTGGGAGGATATAGTTTTGCTTGTCAGGTTTCTCTCTCTGCTGATCTTCATTAGCCAATTGGTCAATTTGGCAAAAACACAGTTTCCACTGTTTCTTTGATACGAAAGAATAGAAACAAAATGAGTTTGTGGTGGTGCACGGACTGCTGCGTGGGAAGTGCTGCCCTCAGACTCGAAAACAGACAGGTATACTCTACAGGGGTGATTAAGAAATCTTAACTCTGGAAAAGTGAAAGTGATTGAGACAACTCTTCAGGAAAAAAACCCTAAGCATATGATGGGAAGTGAAAATGTATGCTAAAGCTTTACCAGCAAAAAGTGTTAGCTCTTACCAAGGAGGAGGGAAAAATCACCTAAATCAGAAACGTATGTCCTTCTTTTTCTCTTTCCTGTCTAACCAGCAATCAGTGAAGCATAATCTATTTGCTAAAACAGTGCAGAAACTGATATTTTAGGGCCATTTTCTGTTTGGTAATGGAACCTTAAAAATACTGTAGATAAAATCATGTTTTAGAAAAGCTTGGCTGCTCTAAAWCCTGAGTAACTCCTACGATCTGAGTAACTAAGAATCTGTCTTCCTTGTTATTTGTAAATGTGGTAGACCAAATAAATTCATGTTTTATCATTCAGGCACTGTAGGCTGGGGATGGGGTTTTCAAAGCATTGCAGATTAACTGTGCTTGCCCTGAAATTCTGCTAAATATCCTGATTGTTTCAGTGAGARCAGAGTTTGATCACTGTTGAATGCATCTAAAAATTCTTCCTTCTTTAACATGTTTTCCCATTCTATATGAGCGAGACCACAGAATCTGGCCCTTATCATCTCCAGGACCCATGTAGTGACTCAGGAGTCGTTATAAATAGGCACATCAGGGAGCTCTGAGAAGGCGTGTAAATACAAAACRTTTTCAACGTCACACATGCAAATTTTGACCCTTCCTCTTGCTGATGYTCCAGGGAAAGCAAGTGCCAGTGAAAACCTCCACCACCTTTCCCTTTTCAGTGCGGGAATATTTTTCAGATTAACCCTTCATTTGTGTTACCTTATTTTTCGAGTTGTGTGACTAGTATCGATCAGTCCTCCCTTAGAGGAGAAAGGCAAAGTAAACTGTAACAGTCTTAGTGAGGCAGTTAAAATTATCGATTATGGGGTTTTCTTCCTTTGCAGAAGGCATCCTGTTCTGCTACAAACTCTGTTCATCGCATCCACTGGCCCAGTTGTGGGAAAAATAGGAAAATATGAGCCTTGGGCTATTCWACTTGCTCTAAGTGAACTAAATAAAGAGCTAGAAATTATGATGTAGTTGCRACATACTGTTTTATGTGCATTCCTCCAGGAGAAAGTAACTAATGTTTAAAGTACACTAGTGATGAGCTGAAGGGCACTGAGCAGCCGGTTTGTTCAAAGAATGCAGCTTGGAATTCATTAGGTAATGGTCTAAGAGGCAGATTGCTGGACGCGTCTTGATGACAAAGAGAAGTAGCACTGATACAGTGCTTGCTTATTTTCAGACGGGTGTGCCTGTGCCTGTCTTGGGATAGGATTTGTGAGCATCCACAAAGATAGCACTGCAGAAGCCAGGATAAAGAAAGAAGTTTATTCTCAAACCCTATTCTGAGTGGATGCTCTTTTTCTCTGTCTCCGTTCTCAACATGAAGAAGTACAACCTGTGAACCTCTATATCTCCTCTACAGTATTTCATTCTTTTCCCAAATCCGGTAACTTCAAAAGTGAACATGCCATCTTTCCCATCTCTTTCCTCTCACTCTCTTTTGTGCCTCTCATGCCAACTCTGTTCTTACCACACTAGTCCATCCTGGCCATACAGACCCCTATTCAGAGCCCAAGGAAATCTGTTTCTCCTCATTTTGATGACCTTTGGATCAGATCCATCACTAAGAGCTGATTAATTCCTCCATAAGTAAAATGATGTAGTCAAAGATGATTCACAAGTTGTGCTATACTATGCTTTCCAGCATACGTCTTTATTTTTCCAGCTTCTTAGGCATATTTAAGAGCTTAATCAGTATAATAAAATGGTAAAACAAACGGTATAAATTCATGTCCATTTGATATATCTTTTAAAAATAAAATTCATGAGGATGCCGGAAGTGTAGAATTTCAGCAGCTTGCTTTGTTAACCTCCCATCAAAAACTAATGTGAGAAACATTGCCTTCGCATGTAGAAGTTCTGATTTGAAGGAAGTGTTTTCAAGAATGTGTGCTGTCTTTTCTTATGAAAAAAGTCTTGTCTCTTCGGTTGAGATAAATGTGCTGTGGTATTTATCCTGATGCATGTAATAGAGGAGAGAAATTACTTCACTGAGCAACAGATTTTCAAACGAACTGCTGCTTATGCGCTACCTGCCAAAGCGCAGAACAGCAAAATAATTTGTTAAAGTTCACAGGAATGATATAAATATGAATTAATGAAATAGGAGAGGAGATTGAGTTCAGGGAGCTCTTATCATGATGGATGTGACTTGCTTGGAGTTGAACGTCGGAAGGGTGGGCTCTTCCSCTACCAAACAGGATCAGAGGCTTCCAGTCTGCAAACAGTTTGTTGGCACTAATACAGTCCTATTTCAAAATACACAGATTTATATTTTCCTTTTGTATTGCATCTGTACAGGAGTCTGCAGCCACCGTGGTGATTCAGAGGCTGTTATAACCTTCCTGCAGTAGGCTGTTTTCTTTCTACATATAACAGCTTTCTACCCCGCAGAGCGCTCTCACTGAGCGCTGCCTTCTGGAATCGCTGCGGCTGGTAAAGACGGCTGCAGAGTGCATCGTGCACGGGGTTAGAGTATGGGCTTTACTCTGTGCCRTGCAGCAAAACCAAGGAAACGGAGCCATTTGGTAGCTAAAGCGGCGAAACACATCTCGGCTCACAGCTTGATGCAAGCCCGTCAAAGTCAGTCCAAAGCATCTCCTTTGTTTCTTCGGGTCTGTGCTCAGGGCTGTTGTTTCCCCTCCTGCTGAGGCTTCAGACCAGTGACTGGAAAGATGATGTGATCCTTGGCATATTTTCTGATCTTGGTTTTTTGGCTGCGGCTCTGTGGTGGCTGGAATGAGGACCCCTAAAATGGGAGAGGCAATAAGCAAATATTGCTTGTGACTTGTTGACTTGGCACCTGTATCATTAGAAATGGCTCAGCCGGCAGGTAGCCCTTAGAATATTTGGCAAGAGCGATGTGATCGCTTGAAGAGCCAGGAAAAGCTAGCAAAGGAACATGGCAAGACTGTTTATATAAATAATGCTTGTGACAGGCACATAACAACTGAGTTCCCTTTACATTCCTGTCAACAAGTGCTCGGACAAAGAGAACGAAGAGCTGGGGTGTGGGATACTCCTGAAGTGCCCTACTTCTGTTTTCTACAAAATACTCCAGTTTTAAGCCCAGCAGAATCAGTGAGATCAAAACAAAGTCTATCAAGATGTGTTAAAAGCCAATCTATTTTCAATTTCTAAATAATATTTTATGTTGCCATTAATCTTTGCAGCCGTTAGTGTTACAGGGAAAAGCTTTAACTGCTATTATTAGTGCCTAAAAAAAGCAGTGTTTACAAGATGAGCCTATTTTGAGCCTGGAAAAATGAGTTGCCAGGAAGAAAAAAAGATGATGCACTTAATAAGCTTTCTGTTCCAAGAGTCACAGCAAATCAATGGTGGTGTTAACATACCCGACTCCTGCTCTTGTTCTTTCTCACACCCCTGTTTTTTCAAATAAGACCTAAGAAGGAAAAACAAGTAAAGAAAGAAGAAAAAAAAAAAAAAGTGGAAGCAGTCACGAGAGGTGGAGGGGAGGAATATCTCAGCAAGAGTGGTTTGCCTCCAGAAGAAGTCTGTGACTGAGGGAGGAGGGTTTCTTTGCCAGAAATACCAGTCACGGGGAGGTATGTTGTCTCAGCTGCTTAGGGGTGAGGTTGTAAATGGGGTGGACTTGAGGATCTGGTAGCTGAAGGATATCAAAGGCCTTTATAACAGTAGGCATATAGGTAGCCTTATCTCATCCTTATTGGGAGCAACTGTGTGAGACTGGTTTCAGGAACAAGATCTGATAACTTTAGGGAACAAATCTTAGCACATTAAAAAAAAATATAAAAAATTATAACTTCCGAACCTCTCAAATCGATCACCTAGTCACGCGGAAACTTGAGGCTTTTTGAGTAAAACAAGCTCGTTAGCTCCAAAGTGACGTGGTAACATTTGTTTCATTGGAAGTCAATGATACTTTTCATCATTATCAATTTTTGTCAGAATGAAATCACCTTTTTTTTKTATTTCTCCTCAAGAAAAAGAAGAACCAGGGAGAGGCAGTACCTCCAAAGAGTATGCACCTGGGACGGTGTGTGGTGATGGGAATTTTGGATCTGGACTGATATGAAAGGAAACTCAACTTTAGTTTCAAAGAAAACTCAGAAAACTTCATCAAGTAAAAAAAAAAAMAAMAAAMCAACAAACAACACAAAAACCACACCACATTGTTTGCAAAAGCATTGTTTATTTTTGTTCCTTTCTTTTTTAAAGGGGTGAAACAAAGCCTATCCAAAACTGCAGTTGTGATTAGAAAGGATTGMAATTAGAGATTGTAAATAAGCACAAAGTTAGGAAGGAAAAATGCTGTTGATGAAGAGCTGCAGGAGAGATCTGCAAGGGAGGAGAGTGACAGTATGAGCAGTGAGAGTCTAAACTTCAGATTATAATCATGGATCAGCCTTGCTTGGGAACCTGGGAAGGGACAGAGACCTAAGGGAAGGACTTCAGTAACATGCATAGAAATGAGAAAAATAAGTCAGGAAAATAAAGAGAGGAAAAGTGAGGGAGAGCCATGGGAAAGTAGTGCCTGCAGGCAGAGAAGGGAGGTGTCCCGAGAGCAGTCAGAGGACATTTCTTCCCTACATCAGGGTAGCAAGAGGGAAAAATAATTTAGCAAGGGGTGGGACCACAGCGTAAGGATGCATGGTAGGGGAAAGAGGAGCTTTTCTATTTGGAGTTGCATCTTCTTCCTTATATATCAGAATAATTTAAATTTATTTCTATATATTTCTCCTGGTTTGGTATTTTTTAAGCATGTTTCTTATGTTAGCTGGTAAGATCTTAGTAGGGTCAGTACTTCAGTTCTTAATTCGGTATCCACCATAAAAGATAAGGCGTGATATTTGTTGTCTGAATTAGTTCATGATCTGTAGAGAGTGTGATGCGGAGGGTCTCACAACGAGCTCTTGCAAGAGAGGACATTAAAGCAAGAGACTTGCTATGGTATGGTCTGTATCCCACCCTGTTGGGTCTGTTTGTCTTCAAAGGGATTTAAGCCCATTTCAGCTTCATTTTGTAAGAATGATGGTATAGAGGCTCTTTTTTTAATCCTTAGTGTGTCAACCAGAACAGTGTCCAACACACAAGAAAATGTATTTTTTGGGGGCATGTATTGCACATCTTCCAGGAACTTGAATATGTTTTGCATCAGGTATTTATCCATATGATTATTTTTTTTTCAATTCAGTGGCATAAGTTATCTTTAAAAAAAATATATGTAACAGTCTTCATTTTTTTTTCAGCATGAGAAAATCAGATCTCACAGACAAGGAAGGAAGCTGTAATTGGGAAAATCAAGTTCAGACTTTAATTAGGCACTTTTTACTAACTATATAATTTTCGAAAATATTTTGTATTGTGTAAGTAAACATCTAAACATTTAATCAAATTTTCTCTCTATAGGAATGGTCAGATGAAGTGTTCAGTTTGGCAACAAATTTGTTGGCACAGAACATGTCAAGGGATGCATTTCTGGAAAAAGCGTAAGTGGCCGTCGTATTTAATGCTGTGGGCGTTGCTCTTTTCTCTGCGTCATTTTCCTCTTTTCTTGTTAGTCACATTGTCATCTATTGTTTCTGCTTTGATGAGTTGTCACTTTTGTAAACACAGGCTGTCCTTTCTCATGGTTTTAAAAAGCCTGTTATCTAAACGTCACTCAAACAAAAATCTTGTTAGGGTTCTTCTTGCAAACTACTAAGTCGTAGCAAAAAAACAGAATTAAATGCCATCTCCCCCTTGTATACAAAAGTGGTAGCTTCAGCTGTAGCCTGAAGCTCTCCATTTAAAATGAAAGAATATTCTGGACTGACTTGCTTCTGGTTTATTTTCCCTTTTTTTCAAAAAATGAGAAACGCAAGAAGTCCATTTTCCTCAGTCTAACCTCTCTGGTTCTCACGTGATTCAGAGGGAAGTTGTGAATCCATTCATCCAGATTGCTTTGCACAGYGTGCAGATTCTGAGTTGCTTTCAACAAAGTAGAAAAGCTGTTTATGAGAACGTTTGGGATGTAAAAACACACCTCCGAAAGGAAAGAGAACTGAACCTGAGGTTAGCGATTCTCAGCTGGATGATAAGTGCACATGCTGAGGGAGTTTTGCGTAAGTGATAGTGTTGAGAACAGCATGGCAAAGCCTACCAGGTAGTGATGGTACTGAACTGGGGTACTTGCTGGCCTTTTGGGGTTCTAAAAGAGAAGATATACCCTCCCCACCCTACAAGTTGGCTGGTTAAATTCAGCTTTGTGTCTCCCCCAAAGCAGCTTTTAATTTCTGCTCACAGACAGAGGCTCAGTYCAACTAAATACTGAGCCGGGGCTTAGGTTCCTAAAACTTGCCACCATCTAAGAAGCAAGTTAACCCACCCTTTTTCTGGACTTTCTAAGGCTGTGCATGCCTAATTTCATTCGATGCAYCCATATTTAGTCAGAAGGTTCCCAATTGTTTAACTTTAATCCCATGTACACGTTCATAGGTGCCTGCTCTGGGAAGGGTATGTGTCTGTGTGTGTGTTTTCCTTCTCATAGCGGTCATTGTGGTGCAGCTGAAGTCAACAGAAATTCTTGAAGAAACTTTGAAGGTTAGACGTTGCAGGAACTACAGTTTTGTGTCTGATAATGCTGCATTGGGTCAGCCATGATGTATTAGGCAAACAAAATCCCGAATGGATGGAAAGATTTAACATTTCCGTTTCATTCTGCATGTTGACAGTGGAGAAGGCACTGTGCTAACCTGAGCAGACGCAGGTGTGAGAGCAAGAGCAGATGACTTCCTGCAGCTCCACAGGTGGTAGATGAATTACGGCAGTGATTTGATATTACTAGTTCCATGCCCCCTCCACTCAAATCCCCAGGTGACCAGCAGACTTTGCTGACAGGTCTGAAATGGGGACTGTCGTGGCTCTACCTAATGGGTGTTTTCATATCAGATTCAAAGGAGGAACACGTTATCATACAATATAATAGAGCAGTCTTATTTGGAGCCATTTTTCTGTGGTTGTTCAAGCAATATTAATTAAAGATGAAGTCACTGGACACATTGCGTAGGTTCAGTAGCAGGCAAGCATGGCATTCCTGTGTCATCTTCTTTTTCTGCTAATTAATAAATCACTCGGGAACTCTAGGGTTTCCAGGGTCCTCTGCACAGATGCCAAATCAGAGTCACTTAAGAAATATTTTACTTTGAAGATTAAAAATATTTCCCCATTATAATTACTGTACTAAGCAAAGGGTTGGTTGCAGTCCTATCAGAACCCTTCTGTTGAAATAGAAAACCAAATTGCATTAGACCAGAATTAAAAATGTTTTTTCTTTGTGGCATTCAGTCCCTTGCAGCATTGGAAGTGCAATAATAAACAGCTTGCGCAGCTCTCCTGTGGTTTGGTCAGATGAGGAAAAATAGGGTTAATTTGGGAGAAGGGGTGGTTAATAAAATTTGCCATTTGGGTTATGAAGTGCTCGTTCTTCTGTTATAACCATGCAGTGTATTTTTGTGTTGGGGTGCAAAAATGGAGTACATTAGCACTGAAATACTGACCAGTGCAGTAATGAGCAAAGGGGGACTCTACTATGGAAACCTTGGGTCAGCGTTGTGACCAAAGTTTGTCGTTCTTGGAGTCAGCACTGCACGACTGAAATGAGTCCATTTGGCTGCYACCGATGGGGACTATCGCCTAGCAAGCTTTTTAACAGGAATAACATGCATGGTTTTCTTAGATGGATGGATAATGGCTGTAGGAGGAAAAAAGAGTGTCTCATGTGTAACAAAGAATTTGGGAGGGAAAAAGGTGGCAAGTACTGGTGGGGGTTGACTGTTCTTCAGATGCACATTTTTAGTTTGCTTTAACTGAAGTTCAGAATCCCTCCTCCTCCCCCCCACTCCCCCCCACCTCCCCCCCCACCCCTTTTCTTTTATTTCTGGCTTTCTTGGCTGTAGAGGAAAACATTAAATGTGACCAGAATGTACTCAAAAGTTTCAAAAAATAGAAGGCAAAATAAAAGAAACCTTTTTTTACTATCCACTGTGATTTTTTTTTTATTATTTTTTTTTTTATTTAGCTCAGTGCTGGGAGATGGGGGCAGAGGGGATAATGTTTTTCTTTGGTGACACAGTAGCACAAGAAATTTCATTTTCCAGAAGATGCATATGAGGAGACGAGGATTTGTGAAAAAGTTCCTATCCTAGTTAGGGATATTAGCATGTACTTTGTTTTTGAAGCGGTTGCTAATGGCGTTTTCAGTTGGGAAGAAAAGGAAAGTTTATTAGAACCATGCAGTTTCTTTTTCTTTTGGTAGGCCAGTGGGTAAAGTGAAAAAGTTTAAAAAATAAATAAATKAAATAATCCTCTGAAATACTTAAGTGTTGCCACATTTTTCACCAGATCATATTACCGCAAAACTCATTTATAGTTTTCATTATATTCGAGTGGAAGAGGCGAAGCACTCAAAAAGTCGTGCTCTTTGCAGGCTRCTGCTGGTAGACATTATGCTGGTAACCAGTAGTCCTCGCATACCAGGGGATCATCAGAAAGCAGCTGTAGGCCCAACTGCTTCTCATTAAAGCCACTGGATGACTCCTGTTTCAGTAGGCTTTGAATCAGTATGTTGAAAGATTYGGACAAAGGAAGATACATCCTCATCCTGCTGCTCTAATGAGCATGCAAGAGAAGTCACAGGTCCTGAGATAYTGAGATGCTCTAAATACTCAGTTCAAAAGCTGGATAATTGCCTGCCTGTAGGCAGTTTCAGGGTGTGATTTTTATATTGCTTCACACTGGAAATGTCTTGGGCTTGCCCAGGGCTGCTAAGTATACTGACACTCTTGCTGGTGCAGAGACATTTCAGTTACCAGCGACTTGACTTCATCCCAGCTGAGGACTGACAAGATTTAGGGTCAAACGGAGAAACCTTCAYAGATGTGTGAAGGGGAGAGCTTAGGGAGGCAGGAATGTCGGTGTGCAAGATCCAGGGACGGTTTCAGCCCCTGGAAGAGGAGGAGTACAACCACCTTTCCAGTCAAGTTGTGTAGCCTGCGTGCCACAATTCCRTCTGCTGATAGACTGGCAGGCAGCCTGGGTGAGAAGGAGCTGGGGGGGATGGTAAATTTGTGCATTAATGGTATTTGCAATGTTCTGTTGCAAGACGGACAGTATTTGACACTACAGGTGCATTACTGTTGATGGAAAAGGTATTTACTGATTAATGGTATCCCAACAGGTTTTCATATTGGGCAAAAGAGATGAGTGGAACTTGCCACAATGATCAGAACAATGGCATTGAGCTATAGAGTTGGTGGAGAGGTACTTGAAAATGCTATAAAAATAAAACAGGATGCTTTTTTCTCCACAGTTACACAAAACTTAAGCTGCAGGTGACTCCAGAAGGGCGCATTCCTCTGAAGAAGTAAGTTCTGTTCCTCTTCCTTACTACGTAGTCTCCTCTGACTTTTCAGTGTGAATATATGTTTGAGATGTCAGAGGTATGTTGTGAGGATAAATACACTCAAACTGTGTGTTGCTGGGGTAATAGAAGAGAGCAGTGATGACTCTTTTAAATAAGTATCTGCTGTAATAGGGGCTTGTGTGGGGTAGAGTTAAACTCACTGTGAGCACCATTTAACTCGCTTGTGTTACCGAGCAGCCAGCCAAGTGGAAATAAATAATAGCTAAAGGTGCGATAGACTGGRAAGAGTGATACTCAGTCTTTAAGCCACATGGGCCATCAAGGTATGTCTGTAAGCCACTTCTCTCTGGTTTGTCTTCGTTTTGCAGCATATACCGCTTGTTTTCCGCTGACAGAAAACGAGTAGAGACCGCATTAGAAGCTTGTAATCTTCCATCTTCCAGGGTAAGCATCTGAATTTATTCCTGGCCCTTACAAAGTATTGCTTGTATTCGGCAGTGTTTACTCTCTATTGAGTTGAGGACAATTTGTTCAAGGCTGATCATGCTGTGCTGGCTTTGCTTCTGGATAGGTCCTCAGCAGCAGGTCTGTCTTTCCCACACAGAAGTTCCTTATACCCATCTGCAAATCTGAGTACCTTTGATCTGAAATTGTGTAGGGACCAGGAGTGCCTGGAAGAAGTGCAAATGGATTAAAGGAAAGGGCGGGGGGTTGTGTGACCTGTCCTCAAGAAATCCTGTGAGAGTACTTTAAGAATTGGTGACTGTTGCACAGTTTTCAAGGCATGAGTTCAGAGCAGTCTTAGCTTGAGGTGTAGCTAATGGTGTAATCTGTTTCCTTCTCACAAAAAAAAAAAAATCTACAGCTTGAGTTGAGTGACAATTTAAACTCACTGTAGCTTATCTAAAAGGTGCATAGAGTAAATGTTGAAATGCTATAGTGTCAAAGCTGTTAATGCTGCGGGGATGCAGCCATTGTATGYTGCTAATCCAGGAGCTCTCCTCAACCTGGAGCATTTGCAGGAYGGTACCTCACCCTCAAGAAGGCTTTTTTCAAGAGGAATGAGCTCGAGCAGGTAATTCTAGTTAACACTGGAGTGAAGATGTCCTTAGTCTTTCCTCCCAGGTGGAGCTTCTCCTCCAGGAAGCTTCTTGCGAGATAATTCCACATTCGGAGGTCCAAGAGCTGGGGCAGAACTAGTCTGCAGCAGAGGAGAGYCTGCATCTCCTAATCCCTCACTCTTGGAGAAAACTGTGCTGTGATGTTCGCTCAACCTTTGCTTCCCCAATGGTTTCTTAATACAGCCAATTCCTACAGCTTCAGAAGAGCAATGGAGCAAAATCTTCACAAGCCAGACCTCAGATACCCCTTACCAATG
Organism: Oceanodroma leucorhoa; assembly: GCA_030449065.1. Lineage (NCBI taxonomy): Eukaryota > Metazoa > Chordata > Aves > Procellariiformes > Oceanodroma > Oceanodroma leucorhoa. The sequence continues at coordinate 2,402,300 of JASVER010000045.1, read as the reverse complement.
AGACTTYCCTTCGTAGGTTTGGGAGCTTAATTCCATAAAATTCCAAGGAATGTCTGTAAAGCAGGTATAAAAGATTATAGTGATCTTTTCTAAAGTAAGGTTGTGAGGTTAGCAACATGGAAAGAATAACTGTAAAGATGGGGTTTCATTTAATTGTTAGCAAACAAGATAAGATGTGAAAAAAATCACAGAAGCATTGCTTTTTAAATCAGTTGATTTATTACTTCTCTTTACTACATATCTCTGGAAAAAATCTAAACATCACTGGAGTCGTTGAAAGACACTGCAACCTTTTTCTGCTATTTATTTAAGTACAGTCAATTTTACATACACTTTGCTGGATCCTTGTTGCTGGGATACCATCTTGAAAATTATTCATAGTATAAGTAGAGCCTTTCTTTGGTTGGGACAAAAAAGAAATATGCTTCATGCAACAAAGAAAACTGTATTGATCATCTTTGAAAAAAATATTTTAGAAGCTAAGTGCTTAAGAAGCATGAAACTCTGAATCTCATCAAGGTAATGGAGTAGAAGAAAATCAGTTCTTCAACTACAGCTCTTTTCCTTTGTGTTCCTGTTTATGTGAACAAGTAAAATTCTTAACTTCAACTTCCAGCTTTTCTGCCCCATTGTACTACAGGACAAATGGTGTTCCTGTAAAGCCTTGAAGAACACTGGACTCCCAGCAGCGTGCAAGACATGAATATCAAGGAATCTTCCTCGGTAAACCCACACCAAATTGTTCAGAGAATTCATGAAAGTCTCTCTTGGACATTAACAGCTTAGGCTTTTTGGGTGTTTTTTATTCATGCCTCGTGAACATCCCTCCAAGGGTCTTCTCTCCAAGTTCAATAGAAAAAACATACTTCTCAGCTTAGGAAGATATGGGGCTTGTTGGCCATGAGTTTCACATGATGTTTTGCTACACCTCTCCRAAGCTGTGGATGACCCTAAAACACAAAATGAAATTCACAGTCATGGGTAAGAGGATGCTGAGTCAGCATTTATCACTCTTCCTGATTCRTAACTTCAAGGTTGGGACAGTCCCTCTACACAGTGACCTTAGCATAGGGCAGCCTGAGCTGCACTGCTGGGGGATAGTATCACTGCATGGACTTGTCTGTGACAATACAAACTTCAGCATCCGCTAGCCCCACTCTTTAGCAAATGCCCTGTGTGTGTGCTTGTCAGGAGACCTTGTGGGACAGCATGTAGGCACAGTATTTAGTGCGAGAGGAGGAAGAGTTTTCATTGCCTGGATAATTGCCTTCATCCTGCCCTAGAAGAATAGCACCAAAGAGGCTCCTCAGAAGTGCCGAAAATAAACTCTTTATTTCATATTTAGGGACCTTAATAAATGATGGATTCTCTGCAGCGCTGAGCACTCCAGCCCTGATTCGGCCGAGCAGTTGAGCATGACTGCAGTGGGATGACTCATGGACTTCAAGTCAAGCACATTTTCGAAGCGTGGGTTTATTCGTTTATATATTTCTGGGTCGGACCTGGCATGTGTAGCGTCTTGCAGGACCAAACCCTGTGTGGTCTGACTATCAGCATCATTCGTCATCCAGCAGATTTGAAAGCAGAGGAATGTTTAAATAAATGTTTAAATGAAGTTTTCAAATATGCAATGATTTTTTGAGTTTGGCATCTGATTCCCCTATGATTTTTTTTTAAATCTTGGCTACTTTTGGGGAAGAGGGGGTGCTTTATGTTATTGTTGGGTATTTTTGTTTGGTTTGGTTTTAGTCAAAGGTGCCTTAAATAGAATTTGAAGAGCTTTATTTTAGTCGCCTGTTTGGCTGTGAAGACTGGTTTCTGCCTTCCAGTTAATGTAGAGGTTCACAGTGAAGCACCAGTGAGCTTGACTGTTAACTTAAAACAAAACAACCAGCTATTGAGTCCCATCTGTGCAAATAATCTGAATTAGCTGTTGTGCTGCTGAATATATAACAGACTGGATACAGATGTTATAAAAGCAGGCAGGTTACCAGACAAATCATAAATCAACAGTGGTAGAGAGTCTTAATCACAGAATAAAACTGAGTGCCAATTATTCAGCAAAGCTAGATATGAGGGATGCTCTCATGTGGTACAGAAAGTTTGTGATTTGTTCATTGRTCTCAAAAAAGAGATTAGCGCATAAGGTGTGTGGGTGGTTCCACCGAAATGTGGATGGGTCAGACCAGGCTGAGGAAAGGGGCAGCGTATTTTAATCCCTTTCGGCAGGCAGGCTTTTGGAATCCAAATATAGTTGTCTGAGGTGGTGCCTGGGGTGGCAAATGCTTGCAGCAAGGCTTTTATCTCCCATCTAGATCTCTGTGTTTTGTAGCCCACCGATTACGTYACCGGTAGGAAATAATTAATAAAAGGTTCTGTACTTATGCCTGAAGACTTGTATTTGTTATCCTCTTTGTAGATAGGTGTTTGTAGATACGTGTTGGGCAACAGGTATATTTTTTGGGCAACAGGAATATATTTACTCCAATATTCCTAATTGGAACCAAGTGGCAAATAAAAGCCTGGATCTCGGGTTATCGGAAAAGACCCACATTTTGTTCAGTGTTGAGTACCTTCAAATCCCCTGTAAAGGAAAAAGTATATTAGGTCAATGGGAGACTCTAATTTTGTGTAATTACAGAATCAGCATTTAAAATGCCCTTAGGAGAAGTGCTGGCTGAGGAGCAGTAGCCTGCTGAGTAGGGATTATAGGTACAGGGAACAGAGGGGAGCGGAATGCCAACTATAACAAGAAAATTCACAAGTTTTATGAATCCTGACCTTTAGGAAAACACAAGTATCAGCAGTCCTGCTCTCAACCGAAAGCACCGCAGCTCAAATTTATGGAAGTGTGATAGATGCGGTTTCACACGTAGTTCTGTGTCACCGACAGTTGTTGCTGAAAGGAGCTATTTCCATCCTCCAACTTCAGGTTACAAACTTCTCCATCCACCCTTGCACTGGATTTAGCAGTTGTGCTGTTGGGAAGTTACCTGGCTCAGCGAGCTGATCCCACGGTAGAGTGCGCAGGGCTGTTTTGGCTGGGTAAGTCTTGGACCAGTTCACCCTGCAGCCACTCGCACAGCCTGCCAAAAAAAAGGAAAGCACAAGGGTCTAAGGCCTGATAACCTCAGACCCTTGAAGCCTGGAGATGGATAACCAGGCGGAGCAGGGAAACAGCCCAGCTCGGTCCGAGCATGAGCTGGGTCAGGTTCAGTCCATGCTTGCAGACAGAAACACTGCATGATGGTCACGGTACAAAACCCTCTCAGGCCTCTGTGAGTTTCATAGATGAAAGGAGAGATAAAGTGACGCCCCTGGCATTTATTTATTTATTTATTGAGCTGGGTCAGGTTCAGTCCATGCTTGCAGACAGAAACACTGCATGATGGTCACGGTACAAAACCCTCTCAGGCCTCTGTGAGTTTCATAGATGAAAGGAGAGATAAAGTGACGCCCCTGGCATTTATTTATTTATTTATTTATTTTAACGTAAAGCAGGAAAAATATGGAGAAGTTTCCTTCCATCTAACAAAGGCTTGAATCGATGCTTCCGGTTCCCTTGGCAACGGTGTTAAACAGGCGGAATAAATAAAAGCAACGATTTCCTCTATCAGCAACTTGCTTCTGAGACAACCAGGTTCAACGGTGCTTAAAAGCAAATGGCTTTGTGTCCAAGTTACAATTTTGCTCCTCCAGCTCATCAGATTCAGGCATTATTTTGGAGCCGTGGAGAGGCGTCACGTGGGCCCATGCTTCTCCCAGAAGCTACATGTCATAGCTTTTGATAAAGTTAGCTTGCGTGGAGGAAACTCAAAAATTAGATTTTCAGTATTTGCATTTAACTTTTTTTGTGTTTTCCTTTTTCTTGTTCCTTTATAAGGTTTCCTCTCCACAAAATACAAGCTTCTGTGCCATTCTCCTTTCTCTGTGCACTGATGCAAAGGCAGAAGCCAGTGAGCACACAGTTACTGTTCTGCGCTGAAAAAAACTTTGCACCTTCCTTGGGGTGCTCATTTCTTCCCAGCTCCACTGAAGAAGCAGTCCTTGCTGTCTTCTGCAAAAACTCTGGAGGTTGAAGGCAGCACGTGCAAGTGGGAGGAGGCTCTTGAGCTTCATGCAAAGGACTGTTTTCCTTATCCACTCCAGTAATTCCCTCCAGTTAAAAACAGGAATTCTATTTTTTCAGAGAAGAGCCAGCAGGTATAATGGGTATGATGAAAGTGTCATCTAGAAGCAGGATTAAATGTAAATTGTTCTAAAYTTTAGAAAATGTAAGGAAAAAAATGCTGGTCTCTCTTCTATAGAAGAGCATTTTCATCTATTTCTGTACAGGAAATCTGATTGCCAAGTGCGTTGCACTGAGTGTTTAGGACAAAGATGTATGAAAAAGCTACACTGTGTGAGTCTTGCCCAGAATTGCGGTATCTTGAACGTGTATCTTCAGGAAGGAAAAGCAAACATTGCTGCTGCTGTCAGAGAACAAGAGTATTAATAATGACTCAATGACTCAGTTCGTTCCCTGGTTCTTTGAAAGCTTTGGAAAGATGAGGAATGTGCTTGTCCTCTGTAACGCTGCCATTTTGCTCACTGAAGCACACGGGCTCAGCACCACCGGTCAGCCGCCCCGCTGGGATTGAGCTCAGAGGCTTCATCACGACTGATGTACCTATTTATGCTATAGATAATGGGGTTAGATGGGGAGATGTCCTTTCTTTCTTCTTCACAGGTTCTCAGAGAAAAGAGGTAACTTTGCCTTATGGAAACTAAGATGATGGATGTATTTGTTTGKTTTTTTTTTTAAGATGTACTTCTTAAGCTGCTCTGTTATTCAAGGGGATTTGTTATTCTGCAAAATCTGGGCTCCTCTAGGTTGCAGGAAGGAAATCAAAAGAAGTGCAGTAGTGAGTGATCTGTTTACAAAGAGCGTATAAAAGTGCTGTATCGTTCTTTCACTATTTTTTTCCTGTTTTGCAGAATGATTCAATCCCTCAAGATGACTTCACGCCAGACGTGTACAGGGTGTTCTTAAACAACCTCTGCCCTCGGCCTGAGATTGACCACATCTTTTCTGAGTTGTAAGAAAAGATGCTTATTTATTTATTTATTTATTTCCCCTTTCACTGATTTTCTGGGCTAGGGATGGCAAAGTAGGTTACTTAGGCTACAACACCGTGCAGCAATTGCCAAGAACAGGTTTCAATGACAAGCAGGGCTGTTATTTAACCTCGGATCAAGGGTTCCTTCTCTCTCAGGCTTTTGCCTCCTACTAATGGCCGGAGTTTTAAAGTAATTTGTTCCTAGAGGAGCAGAACTACCGGATCTTGTTTTTCTGTATGGATTAGGATAGTTTAGGCTTCTATGAAAGTAAAGGAAGAAGAGTAATAAGCAGTAACAGCATGCAGTAGGCATGAGAATATGTATAATCACCCCCAAAAGCTTAACTAGGAGTTGCAAAAAAATGCAGTAACTTTTAGGATTTGTGCATCATGAATTCACACCGTGAAATTAAATTAGCAGCCAGCTACAACTGATTTCATACATTCAGTTACAAGCTATGTAACTCGTGTTTCTTCTACCCCTTGCAGCAAGTCGTTGTACYTCCCAGTTTCAGCAGAGCCTGATCAATGGAGTCAGAACATGAAGCAATATATGAAAGCAAAGTAATTTCCAAAATACATCCCAAAACCACCAAAGCAATTAGTGAACATATCTTTGCAACGTGGGTGTGCTCTCGTACTCCTTTTGTGCTTATTTTCTCTAAGGTTGAGGTTTCAGAGGAACACAGCCTTGGCCTAGTTTGCTCCCATTGAACCTGGGGGTAGACTTTCCATTGCTCTCTTGCAGAGTAGAAGTAGGCCAGTCCCGAGGGCTGTAGACAACCTGGCTTGAAGGCTTCCTGGATCTCTGTCTGGTTACAAATTGTACCCAAACTCTGTTCTTTTTACTAACTCTTTAAATAGGCGTCTTTTTGCTTGCTTTGCAGAGTGCCTAGCATTTTTTAGCAGGTTTGTAAATAAAAAA